>JAYKAV010002220.1:4497700-4631869 GCA_035582835.1 Phoebastria nigripes
GGCGGGAAGCCGGCGCTGCCCCCGTGGGGGGGCCGTGGCGGGGAGGTGAGGGGGCGCCTCGTCAGCAGCGGGCAGGCCGCGCCGGGCCGGTGTGAGAGCGTCCCGTCGGGCGCGGAGGCGGCTCCGCTCGGCACCGCCCGCTGCTGCTGTCCGCTGCGGTAGGTCGCACGCACGGCCGAAATCAGCCGGCGCTCGCCTTCCTCCCTGACAGCCCGGCCCGGGCTGCGTTTCTCCGCGGGCGCTGGTGGGGCTGGCAGAGCCGAGCACCAAACGAAGGCACCCACGGGGAACCGCTCCCACCAGGCAGCCCGGTTACGCTGGGCTTAAAAGTTAGGTTTGACCCGCTGGTCGGCAGGGACGCCACGGTGAGAACGTGAATTCACTCCTGCGTTTGGTGTTTGGTACCGACGGTAATACCAAAGAAATAGCGGTTCAAAGCGATTTTGAAAGACAAGAATGCCGTTTCCCGCTGGAACTGGAATTTTAAMGGCTGTAGTCATACAGTTAATCACTCTCTTTAAGCGAATCTATGTAGTAGTGAAGCTATTTTAATGCCAGGTAATCGTGCTTTTAGRACAAGTAAGCAGAACATCAGAAGGAAAATGTCGTGTTTATTTGGTCATGCGGTGTGGCATATTGCATAGATATACCTGTCCATGCCAGGTTCTAGATAAAAAAGCACATGCCTTATGATGTACGTTTTTTTTATTTAAGACCAGCTGTGTTGACCACTTCAATCTGCACATTCCCACCAATTTTCATTATATGAAAGGATCGCACTAGTTGTGTAACTGTTCGTGCCAAATGTAGCCAGGGAGAAAATGACCTGTGCTACCATAGAATAGAAGCAGTTGTTTTAAAAAAGTTGTCTGATTTTTTTGTTTGCAGTTTTACGCAGATCTACAGTTACAGTTTCTAGAAATGTCCATGATATGGATACATACGTTTGCAAATACTCTAAAAATATGAGGCACTTTTCACACTGTCTTAAAATTCGCTGCAGAATTTGAAATTTCTGAGGATATCCTATTACTGATACTATTGGCCTCCTCGCAAAGCTCAAGAGAGGGGGTGAAGGAATTAATTTCCCATTTCTTACTTACAGGAGTGTCTGGACTCCCCAGCTTGGACTGTGTAAGCTAAGCAGGTATTAGGGGACAAGCCCTGCCTACGGGGTTTGAACGGACAGGATAAAAGATGGAAGAAAGGAGASGTAACATGACTTTTGTAAGACCTTGTTTAGAGAGGATACTTCAGAAAGTTCAGATGAACTTAGATTTAAAGTGAAAAACTAATTTAAAGGCACTTAAATTCTGGATCTTAACTCTCAATAATATACACTTTAAATTAATAATGAGGGCTAATTTTGTGATGTTTATGTGTCCATGTGTAGGCAAACCTTAAGCTTATACAGAAAGTCAGATAAATACCTGGAAACAGAAGCCAGCCACCAGACCCTTCAATTGTCTTTGATTCCTATGATGCTAAGACATTTTGCACCGGCCCCTGTCTCTAGGGCTCTTGAATCTTTAAAAAAAAAAAAAAGAAAGATTTCAACATCTAACTGTTGCTCCCAGGCAAGTCCTTTAATTAGAAAAAGAGAAAGGTTAATTGAGTAGCCACTGGTTTCAGTAATTCTTTCTGCCATCACTTCAGTCAGACAATAATCCAAAGCATAGCACAGCCTGCCATCAAATAATTCAAAGAAAGGTAGGACAACTGAAGCACTTCTTAAAATTTCAGTTAAGCAATGCTTCAGAACAGTTAGAAAGAATTAGCATTTGTGCTCAGAAGTGTGGGGTTTTCCCACCAGACTCGTTTGCTAACACAGACTTCTTGTTTTCCAAACTTCCATGCAAGAAAAACTCATACTGTAAAAGAATAAAACCCTTAACAAAAAAAGAAAAAAGAAAAGAAAAATGCTTTCTTGTAGCCCTGAGGTCGACAGTTGTCTCTGTTGCAAAACTATAGTCTCGGCAACCCCTCAGTGTGTTATTTTATAACCATTGTCCTGAAAACCACTATGAGTCAAAGCCTATTCAAGCGAGGGAAAGTGACATAACCACTGGTTACCAGTAGCAATGCAATGACAATCTCTCTATCAGGGAGACGCCACCAGTATTTACATAGTTACATAGCAGACACTTCAAGAGATAAGTCATGGTATAAAGGGAGGGTATCTAGCAGCACATGAATTCAAGATAGGGAACGGAAATAGATTATCATAGAAAATGTAATCGGCATTTGCGCTCTGAAAGAAACTTCCACAGTTTCTATTCACAATGTATGAAAGCATCCGTGGGGCTAGCTGACAGTCTGATCACTCGGGACTGAAATGAATCTCAAAAAAGCACTGTGAAATGTACTTCTGGGAATTCTCTTACCCCAGCAGGGACGTGGCTGAAACATTTCAAGAGAAAAGGGCAGCTGTGCTTATGGACTACTCCCGTGGTAGAAGCTGTATGCTTAGGAGGGTTCAGAACACAGACCTCTATCCAAAGCCAGAAAACAGTTAAGACCTTATCATGGATGGCCGATGGGCAACAACTCTGTGACTTCTTAGGGGAGAAACCAGCTGGCTCTGCCTCTGCTAGTTCCTGGTATGCGTGGTGTTTGGTAAATGTTAGTACTTTGTGGGGTGTGACAGGTACAGAGTGAGCTGTACAGTCACTAATGGCAAAATATTTTAAAGCCAACATACTCATTTAAAGTTCACTAGAAGGCAAACAACTACAAAACATTTGATTCTGACATCAGGCCCAGCTCTGCAAAGACTGTTCTAGCAAAAACAGCTGTGTAAATTGAATGTACATACTCAATCTAGATATGCTAGGGTGTTTTTATATAACACATCCTGAAAGCATGGAGTTTTCATACATTCATACATATATTCATGGATTTGGAGCAGCAGTGGGTCATGAGGTGTACTTGATTAGAAAGCAAAAAAAGAAAAAGAGAAAAGCAAAAAAAAAAAAAAAAAGCAACCCCCCACCTACCCGTATTGTTCATGAGATCAAGAACGGATTTATCCTTCACTTAAACAGACAAAGTTAAAGCTAAGAGGTGACTCACTCTGCAAAAGCACATCTCCCTTGTATGATTTTTCTACAAAGGGAGGTTTAATTTCTTCCTTTTAATGACAATGAGCACAATACTGATCTTCTTCCAGCAGTTAATGGCTGGCATAACAGGCAGTATGAGAGCATGACTACATTCTTCAGCCTTCTTCTGGAGCTATAATCTGCATCACACTTGAGACCACAAAAACAACCAACAAACCTGTTTCTTTCCCCTCTCAAACACAACTAACCCAAGTGTGGAATTCCGACCTACTATTCATGCTGACAAAGCTCCTTCTCTACTGGAAGTAGCGATGTGAAAACCACATAACAAATACAGCCACAGATGGCTTTTTATTTTCAAGTGCTCTGCACACTAATAGTCCATAGGCAAGAACAGATTTGGACTGATGGCCCATGGAGTTGAGCCAATTAAAAAAACAAAAAGAGGGAGGTCTGACCATTACGTCAGGAAGCTGCGCTAACTTACGGTTAGAGAAGAGGAAGTGAAGACACGTGAGTTCTTCTGTGTGATTTCGCCACTGAATCTCTGAATGACTTCTGGCAACTGTCTTTAACTCCCCTTTTGCATTCTGCCTACTGTGACTACTCCTGCATGCACTGGGCATCTCTGCTATTATACACACATGATTTACACTGAAAAACAATCAAGTTCAAGTTCTATTTTAAATGTGTTTTGACACATTAATCTTGAAAGAAAAGGCATAATGTTCCACATACTATAAAGGAAATGAAAGAAAAGGTGTAAAGGAGACGTATGTAACCATATGCCATGGTTAGAAAATCGCTAGAATTAAGACATTCACAAATACATTATCCAGTTTAAATAAATGCACGGCATCATCAGATAGAGAAAGCAACTGGATCACCGGGGTTTGTTTTTCAGGGAAAACTACCAATAGAACCTGTGAAAGGTCCTTGTTACCTATTGGTCTGTGAACAGTGTGTAATAAGAAAAAAAMCAGTGCCCTTCCCACGCAAACCTCCTACCATCCTAACTGATGACTGACTAGTGATCAGCTTGACAAGACCTCGGGACAACAAAGCGAGCATCCCATTCAAGTTGTATCTTTCACCGCGTGATACAGAAAGGGGGATTCACAGTGTGACTTGAAGCGTAACCAAACCTAGAGTTGGGTAAAATCATTTCTGTTCAGACATACCCAGATTCTTAAAGGTTACTTTTGTTCTGTATTGGAATGAAAGGGCCACAGTCAGAAATTCAGTGGAATTCAAATTCCAGAGTATTTTAATTGTGAAGTAAGAAGATACTTCAGTGTTGAACAAATATTTAACACATAATTCACCGCAAAGTTCTGAGAAACCTAACAATAATTTGAAGGCTCGTATTTTATCAAAACTGAGGAACTATTCACTAGCCACTCCCACTAGCCATTTTGGTGACAACTGCTGTTTTACTGGAAAGCTAATCTGTCAGAAGGAAAGCCCAAATTAACTCTTCTTTTAAGTACAGAGGAATGAAATTCCCAAGTGTTTAAGTACCCCTCAGTGTGCATGGTAAACCTCCAATTACAGTAAACTCCTGCTTAATGTGTGGCAAGACAAACTTCAGACTAAGAGGTCCATCACCCCTTGCAGAGAACATGAGGAAAACAGTCAGGAAGCCTTTCCATTTCTGGAGAACATGGGCAATTGCTGTTACAGGAGAACAACTGAATGAATATATTCTGTCTAGAAGGTAAAGGTATTTATGGATTCTTCTACTCCGACCAGTAAAAAAATACTTTGCAAATGTCTTGAGCAATAGGTCATTTTACACCCATGCGGTGTTCCGTTTGTCTGAAAAGACTTCAGTTATGGTCTCAGTTGAGATACCTTTCCGGTTTGAAACCACATAAACCTAAACATTCAGAAGGGAAAGGTTACAACAAGGAACCAAAGAATGTATGTTTTGTTTCACAGCTTGTGCTAATGTAATTCCAGAAAGAAGATGAACAAGCTTCACAAAGTAAAACCAAAAAGAAAACATCATATTAATGCAATCTACAGTCCACTTGAAGTTATAGGAGCTAATTCCTCTTCATATGCTTTGGTGTGACCTGAACACAGTAGTTAAGATGCAGTATGGATCAAACCTGGAAGTTATTGATGAATAGCCTACAAAGCAAATGGAACATGCAGCTTTTGAACAGTTTGAAACCATGGCTGATGATAGGTTTATCTGAAACTACAGGACACCTTCTTGCACAGGTTTTAAAAGCTTTCTGGACCACAGCTATTTAGCTGTCTTTAGATTGGTATGGACTGCTGTCAAAGAAGTCTCTTAAAAAGTATGACAATGAAGTCTTTTTATGCCTGTTGTGATTCTTAAAATCCAAGAGCCAAGTCATGCTTTCCCACACAAACATCTGTGGGAGTGTAAAAGGCCGCCTGAATCCACGATTTTAATTTCAGTAGTTTTCTGCRGGGAGTGAGGAAGATAAAGGCAAGTTCTACAATCACAAAAAATGGAAGAGAGAARTATGGGTGGTACTACTGAGGTAGAAACCCTGAAAGCAGCTAGAATAAGCCAATGCTTAACAATGGTAGTGGCATGTACTTTCTAAGCTGCCTTTGACAGCCAGATAAATCCTATAGTTCTAGGGCCCACAGCCTGTGCTGTCTTCGGGCCGTTGCTCACAGCCTCTGTATCTTTGCTGCTGGGGGAAAACTCATTCAGGCAATGACTGAGGAATGCATCCCTTCTTGGCAAAACTCTTAGGGACATACTTGTGGTCCCACAGCATTTAAATGAGACTTAAAACATATGCTTCAAGTTAAGGGAGTTCTTCCGAGGTTTACTCATGGGGCAAAGGAGTAACTTAGAATAGAATATTTCAGTTGGAAGGGACCTACAATGATCATCTAGTCCAACTGCCTGACCAGTTCAGGGGCTGCCTGACCAATTCAGGGAACGTCAGCCTATGCTTAACTGTTTTCTTGACCCGGGRGCTTGGATATCCTCACACCTGTGACTTTCATCCCAGAGGCTGTACTCAGCCTCTTCATCTGGGGGTCTGACTTGCACTATTAATGAGTATATAGCTGTAGTGGTCTACAAGGCTACTGCCTCCTGCTGTTCACTATCATCGCAGTGCCAGAGGTTTCTGCCCAGTAATAAGTCAGATGATTCTGTTCACATCAAACATATAGGAAATACATGAAACAAGAGGCAGGCATTTCCAGTTAGAAATCTATGAGATTACTGCTATTTAGCCCATTCTGATCAACCAGATAAAGGCTTAGATTGCACCTTTCCACTGCTGCAATTCCATGGAATTAGTTCTGGAAGTTCAGTCGATACTTCCTCCTTGATCCACAGACTTTCAATTTTCTTCAAAATTAGCCTTTAAATATCTATAGCTATACCTCAGTCACTTAGTGAGAAGCCAGACAGCAATTTTACTTATGCAAAACTCAAGTTCACATTTGTCATGCTAGAGCGCAGGAGTGGTTTTTTCATTTTATTTATTTGAGATATTGCAGAGCTTTCTTATGATACACACTGATGGGGCTTCCAGTAGCAGGCTTTCAAAAATAATTAGAGTGATGAATCATAATCAGAAATAAATGACTCTTACATCTATTAAGACAGTTACTTAAAAAATGTTTTGATGAATCATGCAAAAAAGGCTCGCAAACAGCATTATACTTTTTCATAGATATATTTTTTGTTTTTTTGAAGTCTTATGAAAAGAGCTTGTGCTTTTAACACTTGAATCAAAAAAATATTTACAGCAGACATCATAAATGCTGCATCATAAATTGCAGTTCAGACAGGCAAAGTGGTGATGGTCCCCTGCTTTGCCATTCACAAAACACGCTGAGGGTTTCAGATCTGTTCTATAAACTCTCAATTTAAAGGTGTTCAGTCTTGGATCTTTAGGATGCTCCTTTTCTCCAAATCATTCATTTCCTTCAATATAAGGGCAACATTGTATCTCAGTTCTTGAAACTTTGCAACTGGCACCTGAAACAGAATATTCAGGTTAGAAAACATGAAACATCTTAGGAACTTTGACTAGGGCATGCCTATGGATAGGAAACATTCCACAGTGTCAGCCCAATCTCTCTTAAAATACTTCTTTTGTTAAGACTTAAGACAAAGGATTTGAGGTTAATAAAATTCAGTTAATTCAACTAAATCATCTCGGTGAAAAAGGAGAGTGGGAAAAACCAGAAATAACAGCTACATAGCACATTTTCTATACTGCCTGATGTGAGAAAGGAAGTACTCCAGAATGTGAACTGATGGCTGCTGTGGTGAAGTAAGAGAGTCATGGATTGGAAGGAAAGGTAAAGACACCTGGAAGGTCATGGAGCCTACGGAATTCTCAAGCAACAAATTCCAGATATTCTGCTTGTCCAAACTTGCAGGAGAAAGGAATTGAGCCTCAAAGCAAAAGACTTGGCAGCAACCTCAAGAGCAAAGAGGACTGGGCACTGCCTATACGTGGAAGGCAAAAGACTTTGATTAAATATACAAAACATTTTAAACTGTGCAGGAGACTAACGGACTTTCCTTTACCATTTCAAGCCTGAGAAGACAAATGGATGGAAATCTGTTATCTGTTAAGACAGAGAACCATGTCTGAGCACAGGCAGAGACTGGGTGACACAGATTAACATTAGTGCAGGGCACAAACGCATGTGCTCACATGAGTACCCATAGCAGTCCAGCTAGTCCCAGGCTGCTCTGCAGAGCACTGCCTAATTTACTCTACTTCTTTGACTACATTGAAGACACACGGTTCTTTTGACAGAGTCCCTTGTCATCCTTCTGCCTACTGTAACACAGATATCAATTATGTGAGAGGAATCCAACATCTGATTTGCATTTTCCATATGCATCAGAAATGCATAAAAAGGCATCATGTCCTTTTCACTTTTGACATATATACAACAAGACTCGAAATGCTGCAATTCCCATTGCTTTTTAAAAATCTTCGTTGTCAGAAGTCACACTGTGATTAAAAAACCAAACCAAACCAAACCAAACCCAACAGACCAAAGAGTGTAACTTCTCCCTGTGGCACACACGTTTTAAAACCGTTCATAATGGAATTATCTTCTGGACTTACTATCTTACATAAGACCTGTTAGTTAGCAGGACATTCTGAACATGTCCGAATGAAAGGAAACTGAAGAGCTGAGGACTATATTTGCTTGCATATGGTACCTTGAACCAAAACACAGGTTTATCCCAAATTGCTACTAACTGCGGGAAGACCGCTCATCAGATACAGAAATCGTGTTTACAGCCAGATCTTTGGCATTCAGATCTAAGCAGCAGCAACAAAGAGCTGATTCTAAGAGAAGCACATTGTTTGCTATCAGGTATCTGCACTTCTGCGCGTACTGGACAGGCACACCAACACACCTCCACTGCAGAATAGCAAAGGGTCTGCCACAGACTTACAACAAAAAAACCTAAAACCAAACCAAAACAAACAGGAACAATGCCACCAAGACCAAGACTTGACATTATATACCAGGAAACACAGTCCCAAATCTAAACGGTAAAGAATATATGCTAGTTTTTATTCTCACAAGTGACACTTACCCTGTTGTAAAGGGTTAACCTGAAGTCCATGGCATCATTTAAGTTCCATGGAAGACCTCAAACAGAGCATATGCRATGCTCCGAGCTGGACTGTCCACAGAGGGGTGAATTTGATCTCTTGTGAAGTGACACCCTCAACACTTTGCAATGTAGCACAGGATTTGTGCCTTTCTCAATAGCTGCCTTCTTGCAAAGCATTGTAACAGTAAAATCAGTCCATCTCTTTCAACCCACAGTGCTTTGGTGCTTCCTCCAGACTGCTACTAACACATGAACTGAAGCCAAAATCTTTACTGAGTTCAAATGTAACAATGCCTGCTGTGCACTGAATTTCTGTATGCACCACCATGTTATTTATAGAACAAATAGCATTCCTTTTCAAAGGTTAAAAATATGGAAGAGTTTATGCCATCTTCTGGCAAGCCTTTACGTACAGTCATAAATACTGCCACTGACTAATTCTGAGGTAAAAAGCGAAGAGTTGGTTTTTTTTTTTAACTTTCTTTCTAGCAGTAAGAATTGTACTGAAGAAGAAGAATGAAACTACCTCTGCCACAGAAGAGAATGTTACCATTCTCTACCAAATGTAGGAGGTTTAGAAGCGTATCATACATTATATAAACTACCCCAGTAATTTTTCTGCACTTAAGAGCCATCATCAGCTCTGAAGGTTACAGTTGATAACAAAACCGAAATTTTTAATCAAACCAGATATTATGCAACAGTGCTTTTCAGTAATTAATATTCTTCTAACAAATGGGGTTTCAGCAAAATGTATATAGGAACAAGGTGTGAAATGATTTCGGTTGGTGTTTCGTTATATATTGTATGTGGCTACACTGAACATGAAGGATTCCAAAGCAAACCAACCAATGACAATGCATTATTTACAAAAGCTTTAATATTTTAAATAGTAATTCAACTTTCTAAAAATAACTTCAAGTGATTTTTTTTTTTATTTATTATGGCAATCAGACTTACTTCAAAGCGATGAGCTGTCCCATCTGAAAGCTTCATCATCATTAGAATGGATGGTTGAAGTGCACGGGCCAGTGAACTGAAATTATTTACATTATTAGTATTGCAACAATAGACATCAGCAGTGTGATGAGTACAGCACTGTACATTAACAATTTAAGATGGTCACGTAGGCTTTACATAGAACATGAGTAATTTCAATCATGGAGTCCTGTAYCTGGCTCGCTGGAAACTCATGAACATAGGAGTCCTGTCCAATTTACCTCAGTATTGAGACTAAACATTTTTTTAATAGTTTACTAACTGCAAGTTTAGGAGCATTTTCATTTTACACAATAATCCATTTAGTGGAACTATGATAGGGATAAGAGCTGACCAAGTACTGCTAGTAATAATGCACAGTTTTCTTATGCAGTTTACCATGTTGCATTAATCCTTTCCATCCCTTCATACTTTCAATTGCCATCTCATTTGAGGAATCAAGCTATTCCAGTCTTCATACTAAATGTGTGGGTTGTTATTTTATTTGATGACCCAAAGAGGGGAAATGAGTCATTCTTGTGCAGCTTCCATCAACCAACGTTGCCAAAGCCTGCTCAGGTACTGACAGGCGTTACGGCCAGAAGCCATACCTCTTCGCAGAGGCTGTTGCTGGATGATAAACAGGAAATCCCAGGGGGAAGGTTGATTGGAAAGGAAATTAAGAGAAAGGAAAATAGAAAAGGATAGAAGGGCAACGAAGCTGGTGCAGGGTCTAGAGCACAAGTCTTACGAGGAGCAGCGGAGGGAACTGGGGTTGTCCCTCTTCTCCTGGAGAAAAGGAGGCTCAGGGGAGACCTTATCGCTCTCTACGGCTACCTGAAAGGAGGTTGTAGTGAGGTGGGTGTCGGTCTCTTCTCCCAAGTAACAAGCGATAAGATGATAAATGGCCTCAAGTTGTACCAGGGGAGGTTTAGATTCAGTATTAGGAAAAATTTCTTCACCGAAAGGGTTGTCAAGCATTGGAACAGGCTGCCCAGGGAAGTAGTTGAGTCACCGTCCCTGGAGGTATTTAAAAGACGTGTAGATGTGGCGCTTAGGGACATGGTTTAGTGGTGGACTTCGCAGTGCTAGGTTAATGGTTGGACTCGATGATCTTAAAGGTCTTTTCCAACCTAAACAATTCTATGATCTGTATTGCTCCTGTGTTGTTTGGAAAACTAATCATAAGATTTGCCTGCAGCTTGCAAGCATTGTGCCTGAGGATGTTTATCTGTACATTTTGCTCTCTCATAGGTACAGATTTTTTCTGCATAGTGATACCTGTGTGGTGCTTACAGCACTGCTCATCTGAGAGTCACCTGAACTAGTAGCTTGTGGCCATTACAATTTTCACTTGGGAGCCTTTTTTTCTTGATTTCAGGAAGACTATTCCTGATTACCCGCAGGCCTCTCAAATACAGCAGCAAAGAGACTGCACTCTCCCTCAGATGCAGGTATATACCTGCATATATATATATATATATAGGAGTATATACGCCTTGTGACAGGACAAGGTTTTAAACTAAAAGAGGGTAGATTTAGACTAGATATAAGGAAGAAATTTTTTACACTGAGGGTGGTGAAACACTGGCACGGGTTGCCCAGAGAGGTGGTAGATGCCCCATACCTGGAAACATTCAAGGTCAGGTTGGATGGGGCTCTGAGCAACCTGATCTAGTTGAAGATGTCCCTGCCCATGGCAGGGGGGTTGGACTAGATGACCTTTAAAGGTCCCTTCCAACCCAAACTATTCTATGAGTCCATGATTCATGAATGCAATATGAAGTCACTCATGCTAACGATTTATGCCACTGACAAATACTGGATCATCTTCCAATTTCTTTCACCCTGGTCTGTCTTGGTTAGAACTAGACAAAGACCAGGAACAGCACAGACAACAGGTTTCTGTTTCCTTCTGGCTCTAGCCAAAGATCCATCCCCCAGCTGCCTCTGCTGTGGCAGATGGCAAGAAGCTATTCACTGCAGGCACAGACAGGATGATCACAACAGCCTTTATTCCTGTTTTGTGAAAGAAACGAGGAGGTAGATCAATGACCCATTGCATAACTATGGCAGTGTAAAGGTGCTGTTCTGAAGCCTCTCTTTGTAGAATCTACAGCAGACTGTACAGGTGATGGAAAGTCACTTTATTTAACATGTGCAACATACAAATGATAGTCTACCTGAGAAGTTGAATAGATGATTTCCCTCCCCTGCTCCAGTGAAACTGAGAGCATGGCTGGCTGTGTGAGACTCAATACATCTAATTTATTCCATCATCTCTGAGGACCTGTGGAGTTGTATCAGCTCCATTAAGTTTCAAAATATTGAAAGAGAGACTCAAACTTTGAGTGACATGTTTCTAGCACAGACATTTTAGAGATCAAAACAAATAAGGAGCCTAAAAGGTATCATTAGTAGAAAATGAAGGCAGCAGCCTGTTGGCAGGTCCATGTTAACAGCAGTAACCTGTATATAAACAGACTTCTACGCTGTTCAGAAAATCCCCTCCATATCTTACCATTTAACGCTACATGCCAATCCCTAATAGCAAGATATATTTTAACACCGTTAACATTTTTAGGAGCACAAGAAGTCAGTTTAACCTTGGGCAAAATGATTTCTAGGGTCATGCAGGATTCTTTTTTATACCTTGTGGATATAGCTACGTCCACTCTCCACTTGAAGTCCTGGACACCTGGCAGCCTACTTCCTTGTATCAGACCTGTGCCTTCAGAAGCAGGACGCCTACAGAGTAAATCAGAAATGGGAGACTGAAATGCAAATTCATAAAAGAAACAACAATCTAAAGAGAAAATAAGATTCCTCAGAACAAACCTGTCCGGAACTTGTTTCTCTCCTACATTTATCCTCATTTAGAGAGGTCTGAATGAGTGGAGGTTTTGTGTATTTAAGACAGCTGTGCTCAGATTACCCACTTTTCCTATGCTTAACTATGGTCCATGTTAAAAAAAAAAAAGAGACCAGGTGACTCTGTGTAATTCCAGTAAACTGATGTCACTATAAAGTTTAGTAAGAGTCATTGTGGTGGCTGGCATATCTGTTATTTCAATTATACGCAACTGTGAGGCATAGAAAGGGATCTGCAAATCTATCTTTACCTTCATGCAGATCCAACAGGAACAAGCAAGCAGGAACGAGACAGATGACTTGAGCAAAAAAGTTGGAGTAAGGTCACTGTGCTCCTTCAGCAGAAAGCATCTAGTATTAGCGAGCAGCAATGTTTTAAAATATAATAATATTAGAGTGTACTTTGAAGCATACTTTAAAAAAAAAAAAAAAAAAAAAAAATCACACAGTGGTCCTTGCTAATCCA
This sequence comes from Phoebastria nigripes, assembly GCA_035582835.1. Classification (NCBI taxonomy): domain Eukaryota; kingdom Metazoa; phylum Chordata; class Aves; order Procellariiformes; family Diomedeidae; genus Phoebastria; species Phoebastria nigripes. The sequence goes on from JAYKAV010002220.1 coordinate 4,510,680, forward strand.
ACATAATTTACAAAGTCTAAGTTTCTTACATAATGTTCACTGCCAACCCCAGCACAACCTTCAAGATTTTTGTCTAGTCTAATGTGTAAGAAGCCAAGGACTTCATTTATTACTCATATTGCAGGAAGAATTAGGCTGATCAAGCCTTAGTTTATTTCTGCAAGGAAATTGAGTTGACAGTGATTAAACTTCAGATGGTTGACAATCTTTAAAATTTTAACAGCATCTTAAGCTCTGGGTAAATAAACAAGCCAAATCTGATACAAAGACATAACAACCACCCATTTTTAGATATATATGCAGAAATATCTTCAGAATGAGGTCACTCAGCTGGTCCATTCAGGAGCTAGTCTGGACTTCTTATTACTTAAGTGTTGGTTTTTTTTTTTTTTGCTAAGCATCCCATGTCTCTGGAAGTTATTTACGGTACATTTCAAAGCTACTCCAGTATTCCCGCTAAGGGCAGGATAAGAAACGTTACATGCTTTATCCATGGTGCTAGACATAATCTAATTACAGACTTTACATCAGAAAGGAATCCTCTCTGAACAAATCGAGGACTGTCAGAATGATAGTCTAACATCCCTACTCAGATTCTTGTGTGCAAGTTAGCTGGTGCCTTTAGAAACTGCCCAGAAAGATTAATGATTTGATAAGGTACAGAGGGCTGACAGGCTGAGATCCTCCAATACTCTTGCATTTAGCAAAGGCAATATAAGAAAAAATTTATCCTTTTTTGGCAGGGGTTGGGTGGTGCCAGAAGTGACACACATTCCTAATATTGTGGTAAAGGAATGAGCAGAAAAAATAGATCAGCTGGTTCTTACTGTCAACTGCTGGATAGGAAGTAGGTCACCAGAGCTGGGTGCAACCATGAGGAGCTGGAGTCTAGAATGGTCATTAGCAGGATTAAACAATAAGAACAGGCCTTTCCCTCAGTGGCGAGCTGCTGCCAGAGTATTGCTTAATTTGGGGAATGCCTAAAAATAGCCACACTGCTACCACTTCCTTAAGACACGCTAACTCCCATCAATGGAATAGAGTCCATTCAGTGCAGCACCAGCATTTTGGGGGAAGAAAGAGTAGAGAAAACTAGATGTTCTAGTTAGCAGTGGTGGGAAAGGTCAGCAACGCCCAAACAGAGGTGAAGCTTCTGAATATTGTTAAGCTATGGCATTTCTGTGGCCAAAGCACAAAGCTTTAGTTCTGGTCAGGACTGCACTTCAGTACCATTCCCTCAGAAAGAGTCGTGGCTTTTATAGCTTAATTTAAGCTTCTGTCAGCACCCTCCCAGCTTGGACAAGATCGCAGCTGGAACTGCAAGAATCCTGTAAGGATGACAGAATGTGCATAGTGGCCAACATGCATACAGAAATTATACAGGCCATTGATTTCTACGAGAAATAGCAAAATGGAGCAGAAAAGACTCAATGGATCTTATATCCAAAACCTATAGACTATAATTACATTTTGTAAACACTCTGTGCTAACAGCTGCAATATACTGTCAGCACATAGTGCAGAAGGCAGAAGTTAGAACAAGTAAAGAACCACGGATCAGCTAGAGACCATCCAAATTATATGTGGAAAGGATGATACACCTGGTGACAAGAACATCATCTGCCAAAGGATGCAACAGAAGAGCACTCGAAAATGAAAGATTAGACAATTTGGAGCAGCAGCTGACCTAACAATATCAAAACTAAAAACAAATTCTGGATGGTTCCCTATGCACATAATGAGACATGCCTAGCAGGCCACTGAACAGGGAGAATGAATAAATTGGTACGTGTGAAATGCTGACAAATGGCACACAGAACGCACCCTCCTGGTAGAAACTAAAGCTACACTATTTAAAAAAAAAATGCAGTACATTTATTATAAACATTCAGAGAGGGGAAGTTAGGGTTACCCTTTCCCTTAAAAAAAAMCTTTTAATTTCATGCAGTTATTTGACGGTGTCAATGTGGCAAGTTTTTCTCTCCTTTCAGTCTATATAGCTTGATGGAACTATGGGGACACAGAAATACAAATGTCAAATTTCCAGTACTTCAGAGCTGTTGTTTAGTGAACAAAATTGCAAAAATAGGATAAGATGCCAGGAAAAGTATTAAAACTGGATTCTTCTGGGTTATCTAGCTCATACTGAATTTTTGATCAGATGCTAATACTTCTCTTACCATCACAATCATATATATTTACAACTCCATAAGCATATGTATGATTCAGAGTTACATTTAAGATTATAAAAGCAGATCCATCTAGAAATCAAATCTGAGGTGCTCTTCTCTGGTCTCAAAACACAGAGCAAGATTACGCTGGATAATCACAGCTTTCAAAATGAGAAAAAGCTAAATTTTCCAGCATCGTGATTTCACAGTAGAAAACAGACAATCATGCATGCTTCAAATGACATCTAAATTTATCTTCTTTCTCCACCGCAAACAATATTTCCACTTTGCAACCATGAATTTTGCATTCTTAACACCTATAATCCAAGCAGAAGAGCAAAGAAAAGATGAGAAGGCTGAATTTATTTTTACTCCAAGAACCTTTAGCTTTAAGCCAAGATCTTAACCAAGGAAATGAAAAATATTTTTAACTTTGGTAGCAGCATTCAGACCCTTGTGAGGTTAACTGAAATACCACAAATATGATTATCAGGATTCCATGCAGAATATCTGGAGCAGCGTTGGGTTAGTGATGCTATGTGCTGAGTGACCTCAAGTTTCAAGGAGGAAACTTTTGCATATGCAAAAAGTTAAGCAATTTCTAGATGTAGAATAAGCTAAATATGGTTGAGCAGAGAACCATATAGAAAAAAGGAATCCCTAGAATGGACAAAAGAGATAGGCTGTTCAAAAAGTTCTTGATTTATTACTTCCTCTGGAGCTACTGAGGTATACTGCTTAGAAAATGAATTACAGCTAGCAGAGCACTTGATATCTCATACGTGTCATCAAGTCACCCCGTGTGAATTCCCAATTCAACTGTACATTAAGACTTGATTAAATGGTATCTGAGAAAGCTTCCATGAACCACAGCATGCAGAAGGCATATGTAGCTTGCCTCTCAACAAAGCAAGTCTTTCACTTTTGCTCTAGCTTGTCAGCATTATGATGATGACAAAAATGCTTAATTCTGCAATGCATTTTTCATCTGTAGGTATTGATGCACTTTACAGAGTCTATAGAACATTATAAAAACCGATGGGTGATGATCACAGAAAAATTGAAAATTGGCATGAAAGCTACTTACTGCATATATAGCCATGCATGATGGACATCATGTTATGTTGAATGAAAATAATGGGACAAATCTTGTTCTCATTAATTTAGAGAATTTTGCTGCTCCTTCAGTAGACCTGGGATTGTTGTCAGCAGAGCTCTGTGCAACCCTGCTGGCTGCACAATGCATGATACATGAAGATACTAACCTGTTACCAAAGACTATACTGGAAAAGTCCATGATGAAATCTTCTGGTATCCTTAAAGAGAAGAGCAATACAAAACAGTTAAATGTTTTGTAACCACAAATATATGGCCTTAGCTATAAAAAAAAAAAAAACAAAACTATTATAGAACACAAAAAATGTGTCAACATTTTCCGTTTTCCATTGCTTAAAATTGCCATCAGCTCTTACATAAGCCCTTCAGTGTTGATTCAGTCTAGGCTCTCAAAAGGACAGCCTATGTTTTTGTATCAAGAACCCTACAAACTGTATTACATCTTCCTGTCCTACCTAATATGGCAACAGTGAGTTTCAAAAGAACCCAGTATTTGCTTAACTTCTCTCAGTAAAGTCAAGAAAAGTTTTACTAATGGCTCTGACAAGTGCAGAAGGCAGGCCAGCAATGCATGCTTTCAAAAATCCCAAACCTACACATTTCATTTCACTTTCACCTGAAGTGTAATGAAAAGAAGACAGAATGCATTGCTCCCTCAAAAGTAAAAACAGAGGCCCTTGTAGCTAAGATTACTTACAAAAGGAGCATATCTAACATGGGGAGGACAAGCATAAATCTGATGGGGACCATGAGAACTGCTCAAATAGACTAACTCACACCCGCTCCACCCTATGCCTCTCCACTACTTTACCATTCCTCCGACACTGTTGTTGCCTTACAAACAAGCTGCTGTTGATTTTTCAGTTCAATATATCAGGCAGTGAATTGCAAAGACTGCAGAGCAAACACTATCCATTCAGCTGCCTTTGCCACAGGGACAGTAACCTCCTACAGAGAGGCAGGTTGGACAAGTGGGAGAAGTAACTACTGCTGCTGTCACAGTTAAATCCAGCACTCAACATGAATCAGCGCCCAGCGACATTACTCACCAGTGGCTTGAGGTACACAGCGGTATATCAAAGAAAAATCAAAGCAAACAAGGAAGTTACCTGTCCTAAAGGGCTTACAGTGTCTAATGATGGGAGAAAAAAACAACTCATCAACTCACACAGTGGGAAGATGAAACAGCAGTTATTAGAGCTTGAATTCTTAATGGAAGAAGTGGGTTTAAAACACATTTTTAAATGGTGCTTGGATAAAACTGAATTCATATTAGCAAGGTAGTTATCTGAGGCAAACTGGGAAGTGAGGAGGAGGAACTAGACAGTGCTTTTTTGGCATGTGTCTTTCTTTCTTTCAGAAGAGACAAGACTCTATTTCTGCAAACATTACTTATACTTTCCGTGCAAGTGTATCACTTAACCCAGCCTGATGATGACCGAATATCCTCTGTATGTAGTGGAATAGCTGGAGACAGAGGGTTGTAATATGATTATTACGATACCTGATTATTATGACACCTATCACAATACTTGCTCGATTGTAAGAGCAAGTGTTACTAAAACAGAAGCATTAATGCTACCTTTGAGCTTGCATTATTTTTGCTGTGCAGTTAACGATTTTGCTGAAAATTCTGTTCCTGGCTCAAGCAGTTTACATGAGGCCAGTCACACGCTAAGCAGATCAGACACAGAACATGGCACAGCTCAGGCCTGAGCTACAGACGGCAATCARTTTTCAAAGGAACATTCAGAGGAAGGGACTCAAAGGGCAAGGAAGAAGGTGTGAGGATGTCTCAACCCTATGTTATTGGCCTGAGCCATAAAGTTATTAAACAACCTGAGAGGGGAGGGAAAAAATAGCACTCACAATTTAGAGTGAATTTATTCTCACTGGCTCAGCCAGCCAGGCCAAGAAATAAGGGATATAGAAACAAAATAGAATGCAGGAGAGGTGGAAAAAAGGTAACCTGGCTCAGAGCTCAAACCTTTTAGAAGAAGACACAACAAAAAAAAGGGAAATAAGCCATTTTTCTGCCTTAAAACACAAAATACCTGCCCAAACACTGGGTGCCAATAATGCCAAGACACTGCTGTTCAACCAATTACATGTGTTCTTCATGCACATGATCACAGGATGACCCACGGAGGTCACTGCAGAAGGGTAAGCGTCTGAATGTAATTAGCAGGTGACTTAAAAATGAGCAAGTATTTAATCTCCAAACCCAAGTGCATTGGGAAACATAGGAAATGACATTTCCCATAGGAATCAAAGATGCTAAAGGTGCTACCAAATTTACTACGTATCATAGCTTGAGAGTGGAAAAAGCTATTTAGTCTTCTAAAAGTTTAGCCACAAGGTGAAGAGAGCTACTCACAGGAAATAAGACTGTCAGAGATGGAAGTTAGGAAGAGTCCCAATAATGTGAGAATCATGGAAGCATAGCAGCAACAAGCAGCACATAAAACATACAAGTCTGCAAGCAACACAAACGCAGTTACCTGTACTATTGCTGCTATATCAGTCATGTTAACCAGAACAACAAGATAAAAAAGATTTATCAAGATATAAAAGACATGAAAAGATCACCCAGACTGAGAAGTGTCTTCATAGTTCCATGAATAAACCATAAAATGAGGGGGGGGTGGAAACCAACTACAAAAGTGTAAGGCATTGAAGTGTGGTCAAATGWCAAGGACAGGGGAGTCCTGTCTGTATTTCTAGATACAGCCAGCGTACACAGCCAGCCCAACCAGTGACTTCTGGCACTCCTGTATACCAACTTTCTCCACTGCTCAATAGAGGAATAGTCACCCACCCGCAGAGAACTTGGCATGGAGCTTTTAGTGCTCTTCATTATTCCTTAATCACACTGAACACATTCTGTGTGCACCTCAAACAACACCAACTCCCACTGGGTCAAATGCAATTCATCAGTTTCTTACTGACCTACTTTAACCCGGGTGTGAACTCCATGACGTGGCAGAGGAAGCAGCTTGCATTTTAGCTCACAAGACAAAAGGCAGACCAAACKCCAGCACTGCGCTGCAGGCAAAATTGTATCAACTAGCAAGGCACCTTTCATCATGGCCCCAGTTAGACCTTTCACCAATTACACCCCGATTACACATCTAAATCTGCAGCTTTAATTTGCCTGAAGTTGCTCATAAAGTAACTTATGCTTATGACTCTGCAGAACAGAGTCTGAGGAGAAAGCCAATTTGCAGGTTAACAGACAAATAAGGATGAAAAAAGACGAATTAGAAACATACCTATCGATTTCTCCTAGGTAGCAATCAGAATGCTAAGAATTATGGGAAATTTGCATTTTAAAATAACTGGGCCTTGGTGCAGAGGTTTCTCTATAGACGGAAACATCAACTGCTGTTACTCTCTCATTGCTACTGAGTATGGAAATAAGGGAAAACCTATAAAGATTATTAGCATCTGATGTCTAGCTTTTAGGATATGAACTTCTATTCAGAGATACTCTGAACAGACTGATACAGATTTTGACTAAGTCTGTAACAAACATTATGCTTTCTTGGGTAATGGGCAGGAGAGATCTTAGCTGAACAAGGTGGTAGGATTTCATGAGCGTTATATCATTGGCCTKTCAAAGAAAAAAAAAGTAGGGCAGTTTCTTAGCTTCTGAAACGCTACCACTGTCTTACCAAACATGTTAAAAAATACTGCAGGGCAAGGTGGGAATGGCAGAGAGAAGGTCACTCACATTTGCATAACCTACATTACAGACTAAATTAGACCAATCTCCCCAGCATGTGAAATTTACTGCTCATGCTCAGTGCTAAATCAAGTCTTGCACAACACCTGTTTTTTTTCCTCTGGCTTCACATGACATTTGGCAACAGATCTATTATGTGTTATATACAGGTAATTTTTATACCAACTTTGTTGTGTAAAAATGTTGATTTGGGAAAGTAGTTACATAAAAGTTATGAAAAAACAGAATAAAAACCAGGCATAAACAGGCATACCTGAGCTCCTTTAGGTCTTCCTTAAAAACCTAGAAAGACAAGGAAGGTGAAATTTTACAGGATGTAGTCTTGAAAGATCATTTCTTGCCTAGTGAATTAATAGTGGTTGGTATCTCTCCCCAAAAGTTTTAGTCTCAAGTGCCAGTAGTTTTGAAATGACAGGTTACATATTGAGAAGAATTTCCGGAAGTGTTTAATCAAGTTGTGAAAAATTAATTTTAAAGACCTAAATCTCTTGGAAGCCTTTATTTTTGAAAACAACATCCCTGCCATTTCTTTTATGTAGCTATCCATAACGTATTCTTCTTTTATAGTAATTATGTGCCCTTATTCTCAAATATGTTTTGCAGTAACTTGTTTAAACTATGACAACAGAAAGGAAGTGGCAAAAGATAAGCTCTGAATACTAAAAGCATACTTTCACTATGTTTCCTGCAATCTATGAGCTTTCCCAATATGCCTGGGTAAATACGAAAACAGTATCTCAAACAAGATGGAGGTGCTGGAAGCCCAGAAGTGGTTCGCTCACATAAAAATAAAATGAGAAAAGAAAAAATGTAAGGTAAAGTAACATGAAAAAGGAAAGAAAACAGCCATGAAGAAGGAATAGGGGTTGGGAACATGGCAGATGTATACATATTCACACAGAACATCCATAGCATAAGCAGAAACAGCACTTTCTCCCAATTTCTGCTATATTGTTCTGGCCATAAGACCTCCCTTCCTCTATGGCAGAAGTATGAAGAAAGGCAGACAAACAAATATGAGAAATTGTAAGTGTGGACAAAATAAGCGGTACGTGTGAACACACAGTTAGGGTAGGAGAGAGAGTTGATGCCAATGAAATAACACTTTGCAATGGTTTCTTCTGGGGTTTAATTTAAGAGGGAAAACGAATATGCACAGTAAACAAGATGCTGAAGCAGAGAAAGATACAGGAATCTCTTTCCCAAAGCTTAAATGCTCTTCCAAAAAGCTCACTGTAAGTCTACCCAACAAGTAAAATAATAAGCTCTAGATTTTTAACAGTTTATTCCAACCACTTTAGCTTGGAGCAACATTTTTATGTGCAGCCCCCCACCCTGGCAAATAGGGTTTAGATGATAACTCATGTCTGATGCAGCTTTTAACTTATCAGGACTCCAAGTACTCCTAGAACTTACTTCTTGTTTGAAAGTTGATAAGGGGAGTCTCAACGCTTCTTGGAGAAGGGTATACATGCCAGAAATGAGGAAAGCAAGCTGCTCTTCTGAGAGATTAGTGCTTTCTGCAATCAGCTTGACAGATTCCTTGCAGTCTTTTCCTTCCAATGCGTTAACAGTGACTGTGAATAAGAAAGCAAAGCAAGATCCCTTTAAAAAGAGGAAGACCTGGAGACCGTGAACATGAACATAAACATGTCTATGATTGTACTTGACTTAATGTACCGACATTTTTCCTGATGTGAAACTGTCACTTCAGGTCTCTCTAAATACATCTGATCATCCACCACCACAGGTCAGTCTCACAACACTTTACCAAGAGAACTTCAATGGATTAAACTTTTGTATTGTAAAATTGAAGATGTTTTCACTGCTGAAATTTGTTCCAGTGGGATAATGCAAAAAAGATAAAAAAATTCATTGCTCACGAGTTCAAATCCAACTTGAGCTTCTATCAACAAACTTGTTCACATCAGAAGTCTGCTTACAGCTTAATTACACTTCTGATAGCTGGGATAAGAGAGGATTGAGAGAGTAAACAATTCAACACTGTTCTCCAACGTTTCACATAATTAATTTATCTTGCAATGTCAGCAGAGACTAAGGATTAAATGAGCAAGGAGACAAAACTAAACATTCAAGTCTTGTAGTTTGCACAACTGTTGATAATACAGACTTTAAAGGAAATTACTGTTAACCCATGTAGCAATATTATACACTAATAACTGGTGTGGGTTTATTTCAATCTCCATCATTCAGTTATTCTTCCTTTTTCCATATATGCACTGGCTTATATAAATTTCTGTTGTCATGTCAGCCTCTGTCCTGCACTCTGATCAGTCTGGATGGACTGCTGGAGCCACAGGAAGTCCCACTGTGGATAAAAAAAAGATTACTGACACAATCCCATTGCAGGATTGGGGCATTAGATTAGTCATTTACAATGAGCTGTATTTAGTGCTGTGAATAAAACATGAAAAATTAAAAACAGCCAGCAAGTATTACTGAAAGCCAACACTAAGAGATTAGCTTAATACTAAGGTTGGGGAGAAAAAAAAAAAAAAAAAAAAAAAAAAAAAAAAAAAGGGGGGAAAAAAAAAAAAAAAAAAAAAAAAAAAAAAAAAGAGTTTTAATCAAACTGCCAGCCTTCCTTTTGGTATTAGGTGAGTCCCACTGGCTACTGTCTTCTAATTCTGAATAAATTCTCTTTGCTTTTCACATTTTTAAATGCACACCAAATTCAGTGGTGAGTCTGGGATCATTCACGTGGCTGACTGAATTTGTCTGGCACTATCTGCATGGCAGATTTCGCACAGAGTAGCTAGGATGTGCAAGGTGCTAGTATCAAGCTTTCCACGCCGTCTGAAAAAGGCTCTGCTCTACGRCAACAAAACTGACTTTGAGAAGAGTCTGTTTACTGGAAAGGTCAAATACAGATCAGCACTGAGGCCTGTCTACTAGATCATGCGCAGAGCAGGAAACAGGTTGCTGTCTACTTACCTACTTAAATACAGCTTTGATCTGTCTCTTCGAAGAACAACAGGTTGCTTATAGTTTTTAACTAGACAAGTTTAATGACAATATTGGTCTTCTTTCTGTTGACCAACCCTAATAACTGGTTAAAAATCCATGTCTTCTTTTATAACCCACTTGCATTACCTTAGAATACAAGATTTTTTACTCAGTATAGCTCAGGGAACTCAGAAATATCAGCTGTACCAACATTTCCAACAGTCAATCTGAGGGAGAAAAAAAAGAATAACCCAAAAACATCCCAAGAAAATCTCACTGCTGGGTCATTTGCTCCTAGTAGAAGATGCCTGTGGTCTCAAACTTACACTTGCAGTTTAGCAGAGCCTGCAATAACACTGGCCAGATAACCCTGAGATAATGGCATATGCAGTTTTCACATCGTGAACTGAGCAAGCATATGAAGCAGCATCTCATTTTTTATATTAGTTATTATTTAGCAATAGAGTAGCAGCAACAGCCTCAAAAAACTAACTTGGTGCCAGTGCCAGAGCAGTTTAGATATACTCTGTTGAAATCCATCATGTCTTCAGAGGCTACTAAACCTTCAAAGGAAAAACCGCTGTCCTGCAAGCTGTTAATCACAGACCAGCAAAAGCAGAAGACGACTGGAGATTTCTGCCAGCTCTGCATAACCTGGTGGCTGTCTCCATCCGCTCTGGGGGACACGGGCACCGGGGTGAATCAGTGCGGTAGGGCTACCTGCCCCGGCGTCAGGTGGTTTTGAAGGACTGTTTGCTCCCCCTACAGTAGGAAGCATTTATTGCACACCTAAAGGTAGGCGATCATCTACACCGAGATTAAACCCAGACGGGGCTTAGGAGACGGTCAGGCTTCCTGGCACTGGTATAACTTTTCGGTCTCCGTTGCCCCTGCACTAGACAGCAAATATGGTTCAACATCTGTATTTACTTTTGTCCCAAATGCCTCTGCCTATACGTAGCTTTACTGCTTTCAATTATCGTAAGGAAACCCTGGATACATTGCTCCATTTCTGACACTGTGCAGCAACACTTTTAAAAGACAAACCAGCTACCAGATGCTTTGAGTCCTCATTGACTCAAATCAGGAAGACAAAGCCTGAAAGGAAGTTACCTGAGAGAACGCGCGTGTAAGGGTCGCAGCACTACACCATGCTGTGCAGCAGCTGGTCCCCTCTCAGCTGGCCGCAAACAGGCTGTGCTTTTGCTCTGCTAATCAACTCTTCTCTTCGATTATTCTGTGATTATTTTGCATACAGTAATTTAGTAAACCGAATAACTCTGATTTTGGTGGTCAAAGGTGCCTTGAGAAAATCTCACCTGTCTTACCTTACCACAGGGTGAAGCCTTGCTGACAAAAACCAAATCAATCAATCATTTTCAATCTTGCAGCCCCAACTTCAGTAAGGCACCTGCACTTTGAAGTTCCTTTATTTTCTCCTGCATGTTATGAAAATATCCATGGGGTCTCTGACTTTCACATGCCCTACACAATCCGACAGTGACTCGACCACTGGCTCGGGGACTGAGGGGTGAGAGAGGAACGATTTTAACAGCGCTCAGCGCGAGTTTGGGGGCCATCCATAGCTGCAAAAGTCCGTACCTCATTCTCAGGGATTTTACAGAATTTTAGAATACAACCAAGAAAACCCCTCATTGTATTTAACCCTCAGCTTTAGCTTCCTGCAGAGAAAAGCAATGGGAAGCGTCCCAGGAGAGCTGCAGCCCTGCCCACGCACGGCGGAGGAGAGCAGACCCCCCAGCCGTCCTTCCCTTCCCGAGGGGACCCACGGCTTCCTCAAGGAACGCGGCGCCTGCCCAGCGGGTCTGGCTGGGAAATCCCTCCCGTCCCTCCGCGGCGGGGCAGCGAGGGCCCCTCCCGCGACCGCACCACGCGGAGGGCGGCGGGGAGCAACCGGGACAGGGCGAGCCCCGGCTGCGTGCCGAGGGCAGGCCGCCTCCGGCCCTACCTTTGAGGAGCCGCCGGAAGGTCTCCCTGCCCACGTCCTGCACGCCCCGGGCCATGGCCTCCACCTCGGCCGGCACTCGCGGCCCCAGGAAGCCGCCGCCGCCGCGGCCCCCGCCGCTCTCGCCGTGCCCGTAGGCCGCCCCCGCCGCCTTGCCCACCGCCGCCGCCATGGCAGCGCGGCCCCGCCTGGCGCTCACGCGCCGCCCCACGCGCGGGGCGGAGGGCGGGAGCGCGTGCTGGGGGCGGGCACGCGTGGGCCGCCATCCGCCCTCCGCCGCGGCAGGGGGCGCTGTGCCGTCCCGGCGCGGAGGGCCGGCGCCGGAAGGAGCCCGCCGCGCCGGCGGCGAGACTGAGGCGCATCCCGGGACCGGCCGCTCATGGCGGCGCCTGCGGCTCGGCCGCTGCGTGCGTGAGGCGCTCGCCGCCGCCTCCTTCTCCTCCTTCTCCCCGCCGCCGGGCTGCGCCGGAGCCGTTCCCGCTCCCGCCGCCATGACCGAGGAGCCGTACGAGAAGTTCCTGGCCCCCGAGGAGCCGTGCCCGCTGCTCTCGCACCAGCACCCGCCGCGGGGCGGCAGCTTGAGCCTGAGCGAGGAGGGCTGCCTGGACGTCAGCGACTTCGGCTGCCAGCTCTCGTCCTGCCACCGCACCGACCCGCTGCACCGCTTCCACTCCAACAGGTCCGCCCGCGGCTCCGCGGGGCCCCCGGCCGCTGCCCGCCCGGCGGACCGAGGCGGCTGGGCCGCGGCGGCTCGGTGCTGCCGAGGGGGGCCGGGCCGGGCGGGCGGCGCGGGGCTGAGGCGGCCGGAGGCGCGGCGGCGGCGGCTCCCGCCCCTCGGCGGGGACCCGTCGGGCTGCCCCTGAGGCAGCGGCGGGGTCGGAGCTCCCCGTGCAGGGGGGCCGTGCGTCCTTGCCCCGCTCCCCTGCCTGGTGCGAGCCTGGGCACGGCCGTGCTCCGGCTGCGGTTGCTCCAGGTAGCCCGCTCGCACGCCGCTGGGGGGTTACGCTTCCCTTTGGCAGGGCTGGGCATGAGCTTGGTCTGGTTTTGGCTAATAACGTTGCAGTTGTTAGTCAGTGTGAGCTTGGTCGTTTTTTAAGATGTATTTATTCCTTTCCGAATTTCTTAAAACGCAGTTTTGAGCGCTGTAGGATGGCAACTAGAGAGCGGTGTGTCTATAATAATTAAAAGCAGGCCTGGCGTGGACACCCAGCAAACCTGTAGAGGTTCAGAATGAGTCAGGAGGCTTGGTGGCTCCACCGATTCCAGCAGAAACATTTCCATCCCATGCTACTAATTAAAGGCAAATTATTCTGTCTGTAATTTGTAGAAAAGGTCTATTCTAAAAATGCAAATGCAGCCCTACAAAGAAATTCCAGTTGTGCTTATAAAATCAAAACCAAACAGTCCTGCTTACCTAAGAACCTAATTCTGCTACTATTTATGCATAGTATTAAACTTGCATATAGCAATAGCTTTTTTTGAGAACAGTTTGTGAGATTTCAGTCTTGAACATATGTGTGGGATAGTTTTAGTTCCTGTTCCAGAGTTGCAAGATACTTTTACTGGTTATTAGTGTTTCTACAACACCATGATGAAGAGTGAATAATAAATGAAAGCAAATTTTTCAATTGAATTTGTATGAAATCATGGAAATTACACTTTGAAAGTGTCATTCACAAGGGCAAACACTTAATTATAGATTCTTAAACGATTCCGCATGAAGAGGCTTGATCAAATATGAATCACTTTCATGATGTAGTTCTTGCATCGTAAGACCCAATTGTGACATAACAGTAAGATGTATTTGTAGCATATCTGTAAGATAAATGTGTGATATTCACCAAATTTGCATTTAATTAATTTTGTACGTTTTTTCTGTGTGTTGCCTTTCATTTCCCAAGTGTGTTATTCAGGCTTGCGCATTTTACAAACCCAGGTTTGTAACGCAGGCATCTTGAGTGGGTATTTCACTTCTTTGGGCAAGGACATGCCCTGTCTTGCACTGATTAAGCCATTGCAGATGCACGGCTCAATCTGTGGTGTTCACATAAGACTTTCTATTTTTTAAAGTTGCGAGTAATTTTAATGTAGTTCCCACTTCCTGTAAATCCAGTTCACCCCAGCAAGTACAGCAGGCCCCCCTCGGTATGAGGAGGAGAGGGCTGACTGCCTATACCTGCAATGATACTGCATACCTGGAGTATCTGTGCATAGTTGGTTGGTGGTAGAGCCCCTGTACCTCATCCTGTGTTTTGATGGGTCTGGAAACTTTGTCCACCCTATCTTTCCTTTCATCGATATTTCATGAATACTGAAACTGTAGTAATGTTCAAAAGCATGCTGTGTCACCATGCTCATATTCTATTCTATTCCGATTGATGGCTCTGCCCACAAAAGTCTGTGCCAGTAAAACGTCACACGTGTATAAGGGATGCAGAAAGGGAGGGAGAGCAAGATCTCCTAGATCTGCTAAAAGAAAAGTTTTTGAAATGTCTTTAACATTGGATAAAATCACTGCTGGCCAAATAGATGCGGGAGTGAGTTAATACAAACATATTTAACCAACCTGGTATGCAGCTTAAATAACGATGGTGAGGACCAGCCTTTCTGGGTGATGGCATTGCTCAGCTTTTGCAGTTGGATAGAGGAATGTTTTTCTAGTTAGCCAGGCTGAAGTGGATAGGCTGATGGAAGAAGAGATGAAGCATGGGTTTGTGTGGTGAATTTTAGAAGGCCTTTTCAAATTGTTTTGGCCATATTGCAGTGCTGTGCTGACTCAGTTGTCTCAACCTCCTTTTCACCAATATGTAAAATAAATCCAGATATGGAGACTGATTTCATAAGCTTGTTAAATTCTGGCTTACTCTCATACAGTAAAAAAACTGTTCTGTGAAGTTTGAGTCCTCCTCAATTGCTTTCCTTTAGCAACAGCATTAACTAGCTTTTTAAATGAAATTATGAGGGGGAAAAAAGTGCTTAGTTTTGCAGTGGTAACATTTTCACACAGGTCATTTTCCCATCTTGCACTGTCTCATTCCAACAGCATGTCCAATATTTTTGGCATTCAGAGTTGAAAATGGTGAATAATGGAGCCTTGGGTATATCCATAATGTGTTTCCTTATTAAGCCTTAGTTTTGTGGGGGATTATCAATCTAGAATTTCTTTTTGACTCTTATTTGTCCTGAAGTCCTATTGATTTACTTCTTAGTTTTGCTTATTTTAATTTACATGGAAGTTTAAATATCCCAACATATGGGAAATTATATTTTTAGTTCAGTGTATTTAAAAAAAACACAAACCAACCAAAAAAAAAAAAAAAAAAAAAAGACAATTTACACACTACAGGAATCATTGCTCTGGGGTGGAAAGTGTTAATATATTAAAATAAAGATGTAATTATACTAATTGTATATGGATTTTTGCCTTGCCATTTTTAACGTTGAATTCCCTTTGGTGTTGTTTATGGACCTTTAAAAATATTTTAAAATAGAATACTTCAGTTTACATAATTATAACTTATTTCAGTAAAATCAATGTATAATGTTACTGACAAGCAAAGTGGAGATAGTTTTATGAGGCTTAAAAGAGCTAAGCATTTTTCAGGACACATGATGCCAATATGTTTGCTGCTTTCTATTTGTTTTGTCCTGTTTTGCAGGTGGAACTTGACGTCTTGTGGAACCAGCGTAGCCAGCTCAGAGTGCAGTGAGGAGCTGTTCTCATCGGTTTCAGTTGGTGATCAAGATGACTGTTACTCTCTGTTGGATGACCAGGAGTTCACCTCTTTTGATTTGTTCCCCGAGGGCAGTGTCTGCAGTGATGTCTCTTCTTCTATCAGCACATACTGGGATTGGTCAGACAGTGAGTTTGAATGGCAGGTAAACTAGTTCCACTGTAAAATTTTGTATAGACCATTAAGTGCTGGGTTCGGCTTTAATTGAAAAGTCCTCAGCATTTGTTTCTTGGTAACTACTGAACGTAAGAGCAGATAYCTGAATCTTCAGCAGCGAAGAAAATGTTTTGTTCCATTTTATTCCAGCGTTCTTAATCTGGAGGAGAGACTGAAGGTCAGCTCTTCAAAGAGGGATGCTTACATATTATGGTAGTTTGGTTTTAGTGACCAACATGTGTCTTGTAGCCATGAGCTTAGATCCTTTGTACTGAGGATCTGCCCTGCTGCTGAAATCTGATTATAGATGTCTGCTTCCAGTGATTTAGTCGTATTAAATCTTCCTTTGGCACCTAGGTAAAGCGTGGAAGCTCTTGCCATAGCCTATTTCCATCTTTTTTTCTCTGCCAGTAAGAGTACAGAGCTCACTTTGTCTCACCGGGAYGGGAAAAGTGTGAAGATGAATAACGTCCTCCTTTTTCCTAGTCTGTGTTGGATGCAGTCCTGGTCAGGTGTCTCTAGTTTGTGGTAGTCATCTTTGTTCAGCAGTTTTTCAATTGTGATATGCAAATCTTTTTATATATTATACACTTAAATTGACTTTTTATATTATAGACTTAAATCAACGGTGAACATATACATAACTTTTGAAATAGGAAACATGGTGCTTCAGAATATACTGAGGAATACTTTTAAATTTTGTCATAAAGCTTAGTCAAAGCATGTACAGAGTCTTGTAAGTGCAGTATAAGGACTGAAAACACTGGTTTCAAGAAAGCGCAAATCCTGTTCCAGAAGATGCAAATGAACTTAAGATAACATGGACTGAGATTAAGTCTGAATTTCTTACCTTTTTAGTCTAACTGCTGGTCTCTATGTATATTGTATCACAGAAGTTAAAAGTGCATTTGTGTAATGCAGCCTGTAGGAACAACTCAGATTGGATCCCAAAGATTCAGAGCTTCGTTGAGTTGTGAAATTTTAATTGCCTGATAAACTTGGCGATTGTTTTGAGAAGAAACAATTTCCCATGTCTTAGTTAGCTGACAGCATGTTTGATTACTAACTAGCTTTTTTTTATTATTCTTTGTTTTTTAAAACAAGCATTTCTTAAGAGACATACTTGATTGGACTTGTAGAATTTTGGAAAGACTTGTAGCTCTTTGTGGTGTTATCTGGCAGAATCTGAGCGTGAGTAATCCAACTGTCACACTTTAACTGGAAGTGCATTCAGAAATTACATGTCAGTTGTGTAAATGAAGCTAGCTAAAGTTCTGCAGTTGCTTCCAGGAAAATGACAGTGATTTTAATTGAATTGTCTTGTATAATTATGGGGTGTGGTATAAATTACAAACCTGCTTTGAAATTATCTTCCTTAAACTAGACTTATGCTTTAAAATGGGAGGTTTAGATTTAGGTTTGGATTGTAATGGACAATTTACACTGATGGAGAAGGGAAATAGTTGAAATGCCACATCATTCTGCTGTTTTCTTAAATGCAAATTTTTAAGAAGAGGATTGATAGGTAGAGAATAGTGTGAATTGAGTTTGCTGCACTTGTGTTTGTTGGAAGATTCAAAGGAGTACTGCAGGGTTATGAGTAATTATTAAGAAGTTGTTAGAGTACATAGATAAGCGATGCTTTGCTAATTTGACGGTATGTTTTGAATTGTTAATAGTGTTAGAATGACTTTAAATCTGCCTACCGTATTCTAAGGCTTTGTTCTTTCTCTTGCATATTACAAGTTGCCTGGCAGCGACATTACAAGTGGGAGTGATGTACTTTCTGATGTTATACCTAGTATTCCGAGCTCTCCTTGTCTGCTTCCAAAAAAGAAAAACAAGCATAGGAATCTCGATGAACTTCCATGGAGTGCAATGACAAATGATGAACAGGTGAAATTGACTTTTTTCCTATGTCAGAACTGTAATATACAGAAGAACTTTCAATTAGTGCCACATCTTAAAAGACATACTGATTGCTGTAGGTGTAAGTGTGGACCTATGCAGTACTACTTGATTCTTAAACTAAATCTTCTTGTCTTTTGCATCTGTAGTAGGCAGTTTAACATGTACTCAAGTTTTCACCCTGAGTTTTTGAGGATACTCAATAGGGCTAGAATCGTAGGAAATGTGATATTTGAGCACATTTTATTCTGTTGGTCCTGCCTTTTCTCTGTCACTCATTTAGAATCAATAATACTTTAAAATGACCTGCCTTTCTTTGGGTCCTAGGTTGAATATATTGAATATTTGAGTCGCAAAGTCAGTACAGAGATGGGCCTTCGAGAGCAACTTGATATTATTAAAATTATTGATCCTACTGCTCAGATCTCACCTACAGATAGTGAATTCATTATTGAATTGAACTGTCTCACAGATGAAAAACTGAAACAGGTGAGTTTAGGTTTGTACATATGACTTTGGGGTTTCAGCATCTGATATGTCTTGCAAAATCTCGTACGGAGTTGTGATCAGTTTTTATACATAATCATTAGATGTAGGAGATGCAGTAGAGCACAACATTGTCAATGAGGGAAACTAGAGTTCAAAAGCATATTGTACGTATTAAACCTTTATGTGAAAGGCTGTGGTTATATATTCTCAATATGTGTTAAGCCTAAACTGGTGTGTGTGTAATGAATTATGCTGTGGGTGCAGTACTGCTTATGACAAAGCGTATTCCACTTCATGACTATCAACTGGTTGAGGATCTTCATTTGCTCACTGAATATAAACTAGCATTTAAAACTCCAAAGGATTGGAACTCATTGGGGAAGACCATAAATTTCATGTAAAAAGGGATATAGAAAAATGCGTTTTAAAGATGTTACAAAATACAAATTATAACAAAGAAGGGTGCCTGACTGGGATGGTAGATACATGCTACTGTCTTCTTAGTCTTTGTTCTATTGTGATGTGTTGTTGGGAAAAGATGCAGTATCCAAACAGGCTGGACTCCTCAGTGTTACTCTGTATTTGGGATTATGATGAAGGTAAAGATTGAAAATGGAAAACATTCACTGCTCTTACGGGTTTGGCCTATTTCATATTTCAAACATTTTAAGTATCATCTTAAAATAGAAAAGTACTGCTTTCCTTACAGCCACTTTTGTTTGAGTATACCTAGCAAAATAAAGGGTTTTCGTACATTAGGTAAACAACTTATTTCAGTTGAACTTGACTGATATTCCCGTTTGGTGTTATAATAACTTATTGTTACATAGTAGAAAACTTGGGGGGCAGGAGAGAGGGGAAAAAACCCCAAACCTTGTTACTTAGTTTTCTTCCTTCCCTAATGAAGTTAATACCAACTTAGTTCTTAGTTAAGTTCTCTTGATGACTGCCAGATGGCTTGGGATTTAAGCAACCACAGCAAAATGTTTTAAAAGGCTAACTGAACTGATCCGATAACTTATCATTATTAATAGACAAATTGTGTTTTTTCCATGAAAAGGAGTATCTCAGTATGGTATTTATCAGGCTTCAGTAATTCTGCTGCCTCTGTTCTAAAGGTGAGAAACTATATCAAGGAACACGGACCTCGTCAACGGTCTGCAAGGGAAAGCTGGAAGAGGAGTAGCTACAGTTGTGCAAGTACCAGTGGTGTGAGCGGTGCCAGTGCCAGCAGCAGCAGTGCCAGCATGGTCAGCTCAGCAAGCAGCAGTGGTTCTAGTGTTGCTAACTCCGCTTCAAACTCGAGTGCCAGCATGAGTCGAGCGCACAGTGATAGTAATTTGTCCACAAGTGCTGCAGAAAGAATCCGGGATTCAAAAGTAAAGTTTCTAATTATGTACATGTGTATTAAGCTGTCTAACTTGTGAAGGTTGCTTATGTGATCTTAACTGGGATATTTGTACTGAAGGAGCATGGTTAGTAACCGAGGATCTGCTGAAGTTATCTAGCTAAACCAATGTTGACTGTCTCCTCTGACATGACCACAAGGAATTTAAACTTGTGCTCTTCCCATCACTTCTCTTCTAAGTGAAAGCCTGATGTTTCCATGTAGTAGATGTTCTCAGTACTTTTGTTTAGATTAAGGTGAGTCGGGGTTGAATAAGGGCTTATACATCTAACTTAATTCTTTGAATGAATACACAGTTTTACCAAAAAAATGTATTCAAGATTGATCAACCTAATCTAGGCATAATTTCTGGATAGTAAAGACTGTCTTGGTTGTGTTTTTTTTCTTAACTAGAAGTTTCATCAGGCTTTTTGAATCTTCTTCAGTTTATTCTTCCAAGATGTCTCATGAGATTACTTGGTGAGGAGTGACCTACTGAAGCATGTTTCAGTTAAAGTAGTACTGTGGCACTTGTGCTGTCTCCATAATTTCAATTTCAAGTGTGGAGGAGAGGAGCAGATCCCGCTTGCTCTTCAACATCTCAGGTTGTTATTGTAAGACTGTGGAATTTCCCCTGCAATAAAGATTCTTCTGATCAAAGACTCAGCTATGCAGCATCACAGGGTGATTTGTGCCTCATAACTCGGACGTGGTAAATGGTCTTGATATTTTAGTATTAGATATGATTTTGGATGAATGTTTGCACCACCTCCGAGAATTCATTTTAGTTATTTTTCAGAGCAGATGTTATTTTAGAGGTTAACTTATATTTGCCAGCTTTAAAGGTGGTTTCTAATTTACAGAAAAAAAAATCTTATTTTTTGTCTCTTCTATATTTTGACAGAAACGTTCCAAGCAACGGAAACTACAGCAAAAGGCCTTACGCAAGAGACAGCTGAAAGAACAAAGACAAGCTCGTAAGGAAAGACTGAGTGGATTATTTCTTAATGAAGAAGTGCTCTCTTTAAAAGTGACTGAGGAGGACCATGAAGGAGATGTGGATGTTTTAATGTGACAGGAGTGAATTTATCAGTGTTCTTTCTAAGCCTTAAATGTATTATCCTTATTGTTTACATGTATTTCTTGACCAAATTTTGATTAGTGTTAACAGTATAAACCAGATCTTTTCTCAAGTGTAATTTTGGCAAGAAGGTCTAAGTATTGAGTAACTTCAGCTTTTTGAGACTAATTTTGCAACAGATTTCAGAAACTTAACTGACTTCTGAAAAAAGCTGCTGAATAGATACAATTTTAAGGAAATTTCAACTTGGCGAACATGCTAACTTTCTTGCAAGACATAAGTCTAGGGGTGCTTTTGGATGACACTAAGCATGCATTACTATGCTTCAGCTTTTTTGTTTTTTCAACATAGGGTTAATATTACACTTGGCTTGTTCTGTCTTTCCCATTATTAGGAAGATAGTTTAGCATGAGGAAAAAATCTTTAGTTCTATAGGGCTTTCTTCAGTCTTGCTCTTGGATCATACAAAATCAAAGTACTATGATAAATCCTTTTCTAGAAGTTGTGATTTAACTCAAACTACACAGAAAACAAGAAGCAGGACTTCTAATGCAGGGAATCTGTAACACAAATAATGCCTAATAATGTAGTTCTGTAGGAAGCAATTAGAATTCAAAAAAACAACTTGCAGGCTTAGTCTTCAGAAAGTTATTCTGCTGCTCAATGTCTTATAGTATGATTGTTACTAATGGTTGACCAGTTCATCCCTAGTATTGCTATGAAAAGATTCAAATAAAAACATCTTTATGCATTGAAAGTACACTAATCTGCAATTAAGTTGTCTGGGATACTACTTATAGTAGTTAAAAAATGCTACTGGAAACAAAAGTGCAAACAAGTGTCACACAACTTTGGTGGCTTTTTTCCCCAGAAGCATATCTAAATAGATTCATGTTGTTGGCAAGAGAAATTAATTAATGCAGCTGTTGTTTTTTAATTGTATGTTTAGCTGAGGATGTGTCTTCTGTGTGGGTTGTTACACCATACATGTTTCAGAATTCTCCTTTTGTTGTCTATCTGCTTTTGAAATTTCTCTTGCTAAGAAAATGAGGTAAAATTGTGGCTTTCAGGTAGGGAGGTAAAAGTAGTTTTAATCTGTTTCCTAATTCTGACAATCTGTAAGATGACTTTTGTCTTTATCTTGGAACTACTTGTTACAGAACTCCTTCCCCCCACAGCTGAGATAAAAATGATACTTTTAAATTTCAACGTGAAACTTAAAAGATTATAAAAGTATTTTCTAGTTCTGAGTTTAGGAAGTAATTTTTTGTTATCTTGATGCTTCATTATTTTCATTTTGCTCTTGTGAATTAAGGAGTTTGGCAGTTTAGTGTGGCCACAGGTGCCTGTTATTGCAGGATATAGCCCAATCCTGCAGAATTGCATGATCAACTTTATATAGGACTACTTGCTTTCATTTTGCACATCCTGCACAGACTTATTAGCCCTGACAGCTGAAGTATTTTTCTTTCACAAGTGGCATTCCTTGTAGCCTCAAAATAAACTGACCAGTCAAATATCTGAACAATGGCCTCTGAAAGGGCTTTGATAAGAAATGAATGAGGTCCATAGCCAAACTAGTATGTGTGAACTTAGTCACTCTTACTGCTGCTAGACAACAGGTACCCAGACTTGGCCACTGACTGATTAAAAGCTATGTAATGTCATTTTAAACTCGAGTGTTAGCTATCCCCTGTGGCCAGTTATTTGGCCACTAACCAGAAGTGACTGTTACCTGTCAGTATTTGCTTGCACTGCACTATAGCTGGTTGATGGCTCCCTTCCTCCTGTAGAAACAATACCAAAACTCTCTTAACATAAGTATACAAGTTACTGAGAATTTAGATTGACTTAAATCTGGAGCTTCTTTTAAATATCTTGGATGGAAGAAAAAATTGAATTGCTGTCAATTCAGCTAATTTCAGGGTGCAGTTGTTGAACTCTTGCAACTTACCATGGCTGTAATGGATGAATTAATCATGAAACATTTCACTGTGTGTGCACTGTCACAGTTCAGTATAACCTTTATTTTCTGCAGTGACTTTGAAATGTGAATTTTTTTTTCTGAAGAAAAATGCACACTTAATACTGTAGAGAACTGAGACTTTGAAATTAATTGTAAGAAAGGTGCAATATCTCAGCATGGTGGAACATGAAAGTGTGTCACTTTATTCTGTTTCAGCAGCTCTTCAGAGTTTAAAATCCCTCAGGCTTTGTTGAGAGAAGACCCCCTCATTTTGATGAGGTACAGTCCTTTTTGGTCACCTGTCTCCTAGCTTCCCGAGATCATGAAATGAGGGAGGATAGTATTTCCATCTTGATCTTAGTGTGAGCATGTAAGTATAAATTAATCCAAGTGATTAGATGGGTCCAATTGCTCATCTGTTACATTGGGTGAAAAGGTCCTGGGTGCCACAGTAGCTGATTGTGGTAATGTAATCTCCAGCTGGGTACTTCAGTCACTTGTGTGACAGTTTAAAATGGTAGAAGAGAGTGGATTTCCAGGGGTTCCATGGTAATAATTTATAGCTCTGTAATCTTGTACTCCCAGGATGCTTATAACCTAAGAATACAAACCTCTGAATGTTCTGCTAAGAACGCAGAATAACATCTTGCTTACCTGAATGTTGTCTTTGCCAAGTACTTGGCATCTCGGAGAATCAGGCCTGAAGTAGCTGTGGGATTTGAGAGTTCTCACATACTTCTACATGTTTGGGTTTCTTTCCCTTTTCTTTTCACATCCTTCTTAGAATTAATGACACGCTCATTTTGTGGAGGGAGGAGGTGTTTTTGTCAGATTCTTGTTTTTCCCTGCAATATGCTGTATGCTTACCCAGGGAAGTGGTTGAGTCACCATCCCTGGAGGTATTTAAAAGACCTGGTGCTTAGATATGGTGCTTAGGGGCATGGTTTAGTGGTGGACTTGGCAGCGTTAAGTTTACAGTTGGACTTGATGATCTTAAAGGTCTTTTCCAACCTAAATGATTCTATGATTCTATGAATTTGTATTGGATACCCGTGGCATTAGTCAAACAGTTGGAATTTTAGTTAAACCTGGTCTTGCTGGTTCGAGGAGTGGCCATTGTGGCTACCGCTTTGTTTTACAGGAAGTTATCTACAGATTATTGGGTTCAGATAGATAAAGAAGAGTAACAGACTGCTAAGATCATGCATTCTTATTAGTGCTTTTTCAAAAAAGAATCAAAGCTCTGCTTTTTATTCATAGATAAAAAATGTCAAGCTTAAAAGCAAAATAGAGACAAACAGGAAAAAGCTCATAGTTGTATGGCTCCGTGGTACTGAAGCTGTATATCTAGGTGCTTTGTACCCACTGTAATATGAATGTAATCAACTTACCCTGTGTAACGTTAACAGTTTGCTTCCATGGTAACTTTTTCTCTAAAAAGGCTTAGAAGGAGCACTGAAAGTCTGATTGCAATAGGACTGTAAACAATAGAGAACATTCTTTTCTAATATGATTTTAAACACGGGGAAGAAAGCTAGCTGCCTGACAAACCTGTCTTAATTTGTGTGTGTGTACCTAATGTCATCCTTTGTCTCTGTTAAGATATTATCTATTTTTCTTTATCTGGGAAACTGATTGAAAGATGGTTATAGTATGCTCAGTATGGGGTGCTTACTAAGAAGAGCAAGAAGAGTCTTTGCAAGACTTTCCTGGGCTTAACTTTTAGTTCTCATATTGTGGTTTGAAACCTGTGAAGATCATTCTCTGGGGAAAAAACAAATCAACCAACCTGCTTGAACTTTTTCATATGCATTTACATCAGAGTGCATATACTGATACCGAACACTTACGGTAACAATACAATATAGAAACATAAAAATGGCAATATTTACTGTTCATCTACGCTGAATGTCCTGAAGCCATTTCTTTTCTCCTAACACTCTTTCAGCTTTGAAATCAATTGATGCATTGGTCTATAAATATTAATAAACCTGTTTTGGGGGGGTCTTGAAGTTCATTCTTATAAGCCAGATTTTCATGGCGAATGTTGTTAGATTTATTGGTTTAATGTTCTTTAGATTACTGATCTTGCAGTTCTTGGGCATAAAAAAGACAAGTCAACATGCAATTTTCCATTTAAGGATTGCAAAGATAGTTTATTAATCTACCAAGGGCAAATCCTAGTAATATTCAAAGCTTGTCTATTTTGACTATTAACTCTGATTAATCATACTTGCATTCTCTCTCATCTGGCTAACTTTAAAACATTTCCAAATTACAAATAAATTCTTCAATTTAAAAAAAAAAAAAATTGTAATGTTGAAGCCTTGAATATAGTTCATAACCAAAGCAAGGGGAAAGTGGGGGTTTGTGATTTTTTTTGTTTGTTTTCTTTTTTGGGGGAGAGATAGTTGTATAGATTAGAGTATGTGGTACTGCTTAAATTGAGGGTTTTTTCCCCCAGGTTCTCTGCTAATTCTATTGCTAAAATGCACTTTTGTATAGAAAACTGTCCTCTGTACATTCTGTATCTACTTTCCACAATGTTTATAGAGATTTTTCTGAAGTTGTGAAGGATTTACTGAAAGCTGCAATGCTGATGACTGATGCCATTGACTTCAAGTTTTCATTGTATTTGAAAATAGTTATGTGCATATTGAAGTACAGGTTGGAATTAAAATTGATGACATGGCAAAGATGTTTGATGAAACTATGTGGTATCTTCTTCAGAGCAGGGGGATTCATATATAGGGCTTGCATACTCACTGTTCACGCAGAAAGTACAAATAAAGTGGCACATGTTAACTGTTCTTTGTGACAGAAAGCGAACCAGTCCCTCCTTAACTAGTGTGGTTTGTAATCCACAAAATCTGATCAGAATTGTTTCATAGGAAAACAATTATTTGTTGTGAATGATATAACCCAAGATCGTGTACTGAAAGCTGTCTGTCCTTAGTTTTGATTTCTGTGCCAGAGGATTTTTTTATATATATGCTATATATATACTGTATAGCTGTGGGCATAGGAAGTCTAATCACTTTTCTTGCCAGCAATAACTCTGAATCTTCTTCTGCTGTCACCCTCAGTACCCATAGGCATCAAACCACCACCTACCCTGTGATGTTTAAAATCCCTAATAGCACTTATAAGCTGACAACCTACCCTGCTCTTACAGTTCATCTTGGAGGCACCTGTGTGTCACTATTGTAAATCCAGATCTCATTTGCACAGCAGAAGCAGGTATGCTCAGGGATTCCAGAAGTTTCAGTGATGCACATCAAGACATGCAGCACCACAAGGACATGGCAGTGGCAATGGCTTTGCAATCACCAGTGTTTGAGTAGGCTACAGTGAAGACACTTGCCAGCCTGTATATTCTGTGTTGTCCCTGAACCTAATTTGCCTTCTGCAATACTGAAGTTTCAAGTGTAATATTACAAAAATTCCTTTTTCCCCTTGGAATCCAGCAGAAAAATCCTGAAAACCTGAGAAGAGAATAGCTGGCATAAGGATGTATTCCTCAGTGTTCAGAAAGTCTCCTGCAGCATCTCAGGGATATAAACTGCCTTGTTCATCCCAGCTAAGGCTCATCAAATGCTTACGGAAGTTGATTCTCATCAAACACTTGCAGAAGTTAAAATTGACCAAGTGTTACCATCCCAGCCTGTTTCTGTAGATATTGAGGGATGGAGAGGGACAGAGGAGGGCAGAAACACTGCACGTCACAGCAAGTCTTGTCAAACTGTCAGAGACCTTTAATTGTTGTGGAGTCTGYGACTGAGAGGTTGCAGAATGTAACTGCAGAAGCTATTGCTCTTGTGGTGCTTTGCCTTTACTTCAGCAACCTGCTTATGTTTGTTTGTCTGTTTTCACCCAAAGGTGAGTGACAGTGCAGAGTGTTTTGCAGCAAAACAAATTGAAATGTTGCCAAGGACCTTGACCTGTTGTGGTGGTCGCTTGTAGTAAGGACTTATTGCTCCCTGGATAGCACCTAGAAGCTGCAGGGAAGTTGATGCTTATGCTTTCTGAATCACAGGATCTCAGTGAGCTGGTCTGCTGTGCTTTGGACTTCTGAACATTCCCAGTCAGTCCTGTTGCAGCAGTTCATTACTGAGGTAACAGCTGCATGGCAGAGCAAACAGCTGCCTATCTGTCATGTGGTCACAACTAAACACTGCATGTTATGGATCTCTTATTATCCCTCCTTAAACATTTCTTCATTTATCTCTCAAGTGTATTAAGTTTTGCTGCAATGAGAAAGTCTCATTTGATGGCCAAACACTATTTGGGCACAAGCTGAACCAAAATTTCCACACTGGCAAAACAAATTGATAAACTTCCTTTACTAAATTGATAGGGAAAGATGGCATTGGCTATGATCTTGCTGTCCTCAGCCCTCGATTACTACTGGCCTGAACTGTACACTTGATCCATACATTTCCCAGTACAGAAATAGTTACAATTTGGTTTCCTGAGATCCTTTGTACGTGCTCCTAAGTATCCTGTGTCCTACCTGATAGAAAACATTTTTTTCACCTCCTTCCAGAACACTCATCTCTTGTAAATGGTTTCTTTGGTGCTGAGATCGAATTTAAATTCAAATCCACATTTCTGATCAGAGACCTCATTTCACGCTCTTTTCTACATGCTGCAGTGGCTTGCACTTGGCAGTGTCACTGGTGTAAAAACTTGCTTCTCATAATGTAGACCTCATTCCTGAGGCTTAAGTGTGATAATTCATCTTGGCTGTAGAGTCTTTCTAGTGCTACTTCAGTTGAAGTACCTGCTGTATTGCTACAAAGTTTCTCGAAGAAAGAAGATTTATGGCTGTAGCTGAAATTCAGAGTTTGACCACCAATTTGCTGGGATTTTAACGGAAGGTAACTCGCTCACCCATGTATATTGCCACTAGAGGGGGCACTGTAGTCATCTTACTCGCCTTTGAGACTACAGCTGCCAACGTTGCTTTGCTACAAGCACTTTCCTTTATTCTATTATGTCCTATCAAAAAATATTAGGGGGATTTGCTTCTCCTCTTATGCTGTTTTTGAAGGAGGAGTGTGTCTATTAAGGGTTAGTTTTACAATAATAACATTTCCGGTGACTAAGGAAAAAATTGGCTTTTTCTCTTTGGTGATTGCTAATTCCTGCCTGGTACTGCTTATTGCAATTGAAAGATGGAAGTATATTCCTGTTTAGTGTTAACTTTTGTATGCATACTGTATCGCTGCTTTAAATTTCCTGGTCTCTGTTTCAAATTCAGCCTTCCTCAATGTGGGCTCACAATTTTGCAGTTGAAAATATTAGGTGATGATAGAAAACAAGCAGTCAGCTTTTAATGCATGAAGTCTCATAACATAGATACCTGCCTGTCCCTGGGAGGCAGGGGAGAGAAGAGGTAGCTTGACTACCTTTATTTTTTTGAATAATAACTTCTGAATAGGCCTTTGGGGCTTCCTTTGGAGCAAAGGAAAATACTGCTTCAACGGGAGCTGTTCTGTAGTTAAGTCTTTTTTTTTTTTTTTTTTCCCCTCCTTCTTTCTCTCTACTTGTCTGATAATTATTGCTACCTTTAAAAAAGCTTTCTAACACATATTATAACCACAGAGAACATGTGAGGAGTTCTCCCTGGAATCTCAGGTTCATTCTTGGAAGTCAAGCTTTTAATGGTCCTGTGCAGAATTAGGAAGGCTTTGAGCACTCGTATGTGATTGTGCAGATATGCTTGTGACTCATCCTCTTCTATCTCTGTGTCAGTAGCTGTCATAAAAACAAAATGCAAAAGGAAATACAAGTTCTAGTYATCAAGTGAAATACTTATTTAGACAAATCTTCACTCAGTGTATGGCTTATAAGGTCTTTGGTTTAAAATTGTCACATTACTGTAGTAGAGAGATACTTTCTCATGTTCAGCTGTGAAACTGCTGTCGGCAGGCCTTGAGCGTGCTGGCTGGTTGCAGGGTGATCTGAGGCAGCTTGCTGGAAACAGTGTGTCTGGTCCTTGCATTAGCCATGCTCCCTTAAGAAAAAGCAGTATCTTCTCAGTTCTAAGTTCTTTTCACAGAAGCATCATCATGCAAATCCTGTGACCCAGCGACATTCACCTTCACAACATACTTGGCTGCGGTTTCTTCAGTGCTGGGAGAACTGATGTCATCGGCCTAGTACTTGTGAAATCCTGGACTTCATAAGCACGTGCATTGTCTTTCTCCTGATTGCTACAGCATGGCCTTGCAAGAAGATGGGATGCTTCTAATCATATCAGTTGGTTAAATATTGCCATCTGAGTTTATTGAGCTGCATTATACCAGTATATCGTCAAAATGTAAGTTGCCTTATGTCTAGCAGCAGTATGCTGCTTCTGCTGTGGAACAGTTGAGGTGGCTTGGCACTCAAATGCACTTTTCCTTTGAAAATGGGGAACTGATCTGAAGGGTTGTTAGTTCCACTGTGACCACGGTGTAAAGTTTCTTGTGAATGCTTTGCTTATCCCTCCTTATTAATGGCTTGTAAATGGGGAAAAATACAGAGCAAATGGCCTGAAAGCTGCGGTGCCGAGTTCAAAATAGCATTTTGTCTGTATAGATGCCTGTTTGTAACGTGGCTCCTGTGAAGGTATGCTTCCTACTCAGGCTCTCAGTAGCAGATTCTTAAGTCGTTAATTCTAGGATATCTCCCTTAGGGAAAATGTGTGCCCAAATAATCTTGAAAGGAGGGAGTAAAGTTTTAAATTATGATTGCAGAGTAAAGAGCTWTAAAATGTGACATATAGCTGTTAATGCCTACATAGCTCTCTTAACTTATAGAATCATTAAGGTTGGAAAAGACCTCTAAGATCATCGAGTCCAACTTGTTTTTCTTGTCACCTAGTTCCTGTCTATACTTCCTGAAAACAGTAAGAAGCAAGTACAGCATGGCAGTTCATCACAGGAGTTGCTGAAAAGATATTTTTAATTCATTGTAGACCCTCCTAGTTATTTAGGTAATTCTCATTTCTTGGTATTTGTTTCCATTCTGAGTTAGTTAAAAGGCAGTTGATTTAGTCCTTGCTTTCTTTGTTCAGTGTAGAAATAAATAGATCAGTCACAGGGTTTTGTTTCACCTTCCATTGTGCATAGTAGGAACAAAGGAAGAGCTGAGACAAGTTCATTTAATAGCTGGTCAATTTTCATGTATGGACAGCTTCTTTCAGACATAGTTTAGATCGCTTTATAGGTTTGATGTCTCCTGCATTCAAGAGATATCTAAAGGTGTAATGCATCAATTACTATCTTGAGGAGCACTGGAAGTATGCAAAAACTGTTAATGGCAGATGTATTCTTTGAGCAATAAATGCTTCACATGCAGGACAGTTTTGTGCATGTCCAAAGATCTTGTACTTGACCTTTTTCCTAAGCCAGAGCACAGTGGTGTGTTCACTACCTGGCTGGTACTTTCTGGCAAGAGCAGTGTGAGCTGCTTAGCAGTTACTATAGATTATTTTTGCTTAGGACCTCACGACTCTTGGATGGTTCTACTTGGCAACTCCTCTCTGCTCTACTAGAACATAGAGCAGCTTGGGGACCTCACCACCACATCCCTTCCTTAACACTGCTACATTGTGGAGAATCTAACTGCAGTCTCAGTGTAAACCTTGTGTTTTCCAGATGGCTGTGTGATTCCTAGTATTACAAATACTGCTGAGCAGAGCAAAAACATTGTGTGTGTTAGGAGGGTCTAAAAACTTGTGAATTATGGTGCTGACTATATGACTTTCACCATACAGTCACAAGTATATTTGTTATAGTCAACTAATGACTCCTTTCTGAAAGCATAATTGAACACTAAAGTTGATCAAATTGTCATGTATTTATTTAATGTTCTTTAAATCATGTTTGATATTCAGCCAGCTCTGCTTTGAAATAGTCCCTGTCTGGTAGTACAGGGATTCAGGGCCTATCATGTCAGGGACGGGTACAATCTTTTGCCCTGGAAAATTACCCTTTGTAGGTTGGAAATGATCACTCCATAAACAATTTATATTGACAGATTAGGTAGGCAGATAAAGCTATGTGCGTGAGTCTATGCGAGTGTTCAATTTTATTAAATTCAAGGTGAGAAAAAAAGCATTATGGTGCTAGCAAGCCTTTATGAAGTTTGAAAGCATATTTTTTTTTCCTGCTTAATATTTAAATACCATGAATTTATTTACCAAATAGAAAGTATTCACAGTGTGTGTATGATTTATAAACATGTCGCTCAACAAATCCATGCACTTCCTCCTGAAACAATTTACATCATAAAACTGTTTGTAGAAGTTACAAATGTTAGTCAACTGAAAATGAAGCAGTCTAAAAATCTTAGTACAAACCCATTTGTGGATTGATAAACCCATTTGTAGACTGATAAAATGAGTGTAATTTATGGTCTAGATACCTTACTGGCATATGTATTAAAATTCTGGTATACGTCTATTTTTCTTAGTATTGCATTAGCTGTAATTTCTATGTAATGCTTCGATTCATTTATATATTTGCACAACACGCTATCAGATAAAAAAGTGCCAAAATGTGTATAAGGAGGTCATCACTTTAGCTTAATTGCGCACAAATTTCCTGCAGACTCTGATGCTTAAGACCAATAACGAGACTGCTACAGCTAGAATAAACGCATTAGCCTATAAATTTAGAGCTTCTACCTGCTTTGCAAAGGGAGAATCATCTCTAAATGAGCCTAGTAACATTGATTTGTGATTAATCATTTTACTTAGTGACTCATCTATGATCACAGTACAACAAAAATGTCATGTTTGCTTAGTGGCATTAACTCCATTTATCTTCTCTGCATTCGGAGAATTGCCTTGTTGTCAATGTGGGACTGGGAATACAGCTGAACAGCACTGTTGTTAAAGGACTTATGATGTCAGTTTACCTAAAGCAGAGTATAGACAAAAAAGAAAAAAAAAATTTTTTTTTTTTTTGGTAACCATTCCCTTCCTTGAAATCTAATTGTTCTACTTGGTCAAGCCAAACCATTTGCAATAATGATCTTGCATCTGCAAAACAAAACTAATTTAACCTTGAAAATCAGTATTATTCTAGTTGCTTCTGAATTTTTATTTTTAAGGCCATCTCTTCAAGTTAACAAATATTCTTAACTCTACTTTTGAGACTATTTTGCTTTACATTTTGCAGAGTAAACCCAACCCTTGGTCACTGCTAGAATGCTTGGGTTTGCCATGTTAGCACTGCATTTCTAGTTGGATACCATCAGAATGGTTTTCTAAAAATGCACTGCTAAAGAGTGTTTATGGAAAGTGATAGTCATTGTCTCTAAGAAAACTTTTCTTAATTTCTTTATGCTAAGAAACAGTAAACCCTTGCAGCACTGCCTCCCCCAAAAGAAAAAAAGTCTGAAAGGAGCTATGCTGTTCTTTGCTAAGACTTGCATTGCTCAAGAACAGGAATCAACATGTTAGGATTATTCTTTTTTTGTATAGCATCCCTTATTCAACAATGTCATAATGGTGAGGATCTGCCTCCCTAGTCCAGCAAACAGAGCACTAGGTCTGGAAAGGAGAAGCCTAATGTCTCATGGCTCATGTCTTGCTCTTTTGCTCTATCTCCTGGCAGTGTGCTTTGTTGCTGTTCCTCTCTACTATTCAGCTGTTGTGTTGAAAGTGAAGCTTCTTTCTTCAGACTTCTCTCTACTGCATTCAGCATTGCAGCACCGCAATCTTAACCAGGGCCTCTGCTTGTTACCAAAAGTAGAGACTGAAGGTGAAGGTGAGTTGTACTTGTACCATGCTTCAGAATAATAGAAATGCCCGCTGTGAACATGCCTGGAGAAGGATGGGGGTGTTAAGAACACAAAACATTGTAGAGGTTTCCCAGTGAAACAAAACTTAGAGTTGGATGATTGCTGCTATAATAATTGGATATTGTGTTTCGTGACAGAAGTCCAAAAAAGCTTTGCTGGGGTAAATATGCCCTGATTAGGTAGTACTAATGATTATTCCAATATTGTGGAAATATCTATATAGTCTATAATTAAGCTATTTTTTCCGCCATGTAGAACGCAGGCAGAAGGCACAGTATAATTCATGTTTTCTGAAGTGTAGGAAATATCAAAATGAAATAACAGACTGCATAATGTAGGGCAGTACTGAAAAGAAAAAAAAATGTAATTACTCACTAGAGAAAGATTGCTGATTTTGTTTGGGACTTTAGAGAGATGTTCTTAGCAAAACAAGACCTGGCATATGCAGAGCAAGCCACCTCTGTAACCGAAGGTTGAAAAAGGTTATGTTACAAACACTGATATAGCTAGATGCTATCTTATCCAAAATGGTATTTTTGCTGACCTGTGTATGTTTCTAAGGCAATAAAAGGATTCATGTTGAAGATCAGGTCTGAGAAAGGAAAAAAAACCAAGCCAACAACCCTCAGAGGAAACTTTGGTGTAAAGAGCAATACGCACAACCAGAAGGTTTAGTGAGTATGAAGAATTCACACCTGCCCTGTATTGCCTACTCAGTGTCTAGAAAGTCTGAGTTAGATCTCTGCACCAGAAAATTACTTTTAAAAAATCATGAATACTTGCATGCAGGCATAAATATAGCTGGCCTCTGGTTATGGATTTAGAGCGTATGCATTCAGGGTTTCTTGTGACTGTGGAAGCTGAAAGTTATCTTTAAAGGAAGGGACACAGTCCTGCAGTTTCATAACGGCATCAGRGAAGCTTTAATAAAAACACTACCTGCAGTGAATGCTTGCAACCTTGGATAATACACCTGGAGAAGGGCATATCAGTGTGATAAAACTTGAATTTAAAAAAGAGCCAAGGACTCGTTGCTGCTTCTGTGGTAGTGTTGGGTTTTTTTTCTTTAACTTACAACTGAGACTGCCTGCCTCTATGCAGTTTAGTGATGATCAATGTGAACATGCTGGAACTGTTTACATGAAGTCAGCTGAATCATTCAACCTAATATTCATTTGTTTGACTAAAGCCTCTTTAGAGCCACTTGTGATCTGATGACTAACGTGGCACAAAGATGCTAATGCTCAGTGTATACATAAATCATTAACTACTTAATTTGGATTTGGAAACCTGAGGCGACAGAATGCTCCATGGAGAAGCAGCTATATTTATCTCTCTCCATCCTGAACCACCTGTTTCCAGAGACCTGGAATGCATTAGAAAAATGCATGTAATGACTGAACTAAATCTAGGTCCTCTGTTCCAGTAGAAAACAACAGTTTTTATAAGCAGAAAAGCATGGAAATCTAGGATCTGTTCTGCTGAGACAAGAAAAATTTAACTTAAGCAGGAAGATCTAGTAATCTAGACAGATTTTTTTCAGTATTGCCAGAAAAATAAGTAAAAGTTAAGAGAATCTAAGGCCAGCTATAATTTTTTTTTTAATTTTTTTTATTAATATTTTTGGAGGTTGTCTAGGTAAGAGTCCTTGTGGAAGAGAAAAAGGAGTTTTGGTCCCTGTTTAACTCCATACGGTAGGATTTGATGCTTTAAAGACAGCCCTGAAAGCCTCACTTCAGCAATAATTCAGCCCATTCCTGAAGGCATATTTAACTACATTTCTTTAGTGAAGTGTATTGGCACTGATGAGGGAAGTGTATCTTCCAAACTAATAAGCTCACCTAGCTAGATGCATATGATGTGAACAACTTCCTATCATTCAGAGCTGACTTTTCCTCTTCTTGTCACTTATCTTGTTCCTTACCCGTGGTTATTTATTAAAGAGCTGTGTCCCACTGACTAAAATACCATAAAGAACATTATTGATATTGGAGCCTAATGGAACATGTGCAAGGGATTCTGTCTTTGTGCTGGTGCAGGGCAATAAACTTTAAACTTGATAAAGGGAAGTTTTGAGACTAGTTAAATTTTTAGATACAAATTGGCAGTGAGAGAGATAAGCACTTCTTAATGACGTCAGTGAAAGAACTCCATCCTCTGAAGCTTTTGTTTATCTTGTGTTACTTAAATAGGGTTAGGTGGGTGTATTTAAGTGTGTTGCATACATACAGAGCACCAAAGCTGCTTCCGTACCAAAGCTGGTTGATCCTATGTTCATTCCTGCAAGTCCAAGTGGTGTTATTGCCCCAGTTCGCAGAGGGGAAAACTGAAGATGCTGTGAGCTAACCAGGATCCTGCCACATGTTAAGCAGAATGGGAAGCAGGACCCTGCAACCTTCTTCCTGACTTACTTATCTATTCCTTCTTTAATGCTACAGTGTGACCAGATTGGACCTTTTCTTCTTCATTTGAGTTGTTAATTTGATCCTCTTGTGTACAGAGTATGGTAAATGAGAATCTACTGGCATGTTGCCAGTTTTTTTTAGTTGAGCCATGTTGTCACTCTGTGTTGTTAATGATGAGTGTGACTGTTTCAGGAACAAGTATTTTGTTTGGTATTTCAGTAGTATGTTGTTCAACTGAATGGAAAGCTCTGTCCACCAGATCTGAACGTTAGACAGGTTTTCTGTTTAGTAAAGCAGACATTTTTAAAATTATTTTGTTTTAAACATCAGGTGGACTTACTCATTCTTAGAGAAGCCTTACTTAATGACAGCTTATCTTAAAGTGTTTGATCTGTCCTAGATAAAATGTTTGCTTCATCTTTAAATATATAGCATCTAAACCCTACTCTTTTAGATCTTTATGGTAATACAAATTTGGAAAAGTGATATGCAAAAAAAAAAAAACAAACCAGTGTTGGAGGGCAAACAGGAATTATCACATGTTTCAGAGAAATCAAAATCACTTCAGTGTAAGGATTTTAGCAATGTGGTCTTATTTAGCTTAAAAGCTGGAAAGTGAAGTTTAAGGAGCAAGTCAATATTCTCACAAGGACTTGTTTTACTTCATGATATAAAACTTGGAGATTACTTGTAAGCTACATTAGTTTTTAAAGTCTGTTTTTACAGTGAAGGATATATATACTTTGGAAGAAATTCTTTTTCAGGGATAGCATTTTAATTTTATTTCAGATATTGAGTGAAGAAAGCTTCAAAGAATTTAGTACAATAAACCATTGCTATGTTCAAGACAGTAATATAAGGGKTTTTTTTGTTTTTTACAGTTGCTAATAGCAACTTATGTGGCGAACATAAGTACAGCAATTTAAAAGGACACTCTGGTAATGTGAATTTCTTCAAGTAGTTAAATACTAATGTCTTTCACCACAACATCAATGTCAGCTCTGCTCCCAGTCAAAAAGCAAAGGACAAATGAACTTACCATTTTTATTTGCTTTTTTTGAATGGAAGGGTTTTCAGAAAACTGACGGTAGCCAGTCTAGTCTGTAATTTTAACTTGATTTATTTGAATTAGTGAAATCTTCAGTAAATACATCTCAGTACACTTCTTGAATATTTCCCCAGAGAGATTAAACATCCATTTACTTTAACTCCACCAGTGCTCACAGACTTTAATTGCAGTGCCTGACAAACTTCTTGAGAAAGGAGAAGTGAAGAAAGAGGAAGAGAAGGTCACTCATGTATAGAGCTGTTGCACTGAGTGGGAGCGCTGGCTAGGACACTTCAGCTGCTCATCTGAATGCCAGGCAAGTGTGTTCATACAGCAGGAAGCATAGCTGAATCATTTACACTACAGATTTCTGTGTGTGTGTGTTGATCAGGAGGAGTATTTGTCACTGCTATAGAACTTGCCTTTCTGTGTGGTGTTCCCAGCTACTTGCTCCGTCTTTGTGCATGTAAGAGTGGCTGCGTTCATGTCATTCACCTTAATCTGTGTTTGGGGTGACTGGTTAATAGGAAGAATGTTTAAAGCAAAACACTAGATAGGAGTCCCATGCAAAGTGTCAATGGAGCGCAGACCTGTCAGAAGAGCCTGGCAAGAAAATTGACTAATTGTCAATGTACATCCTTGAGGTGGAGTTCTACCCATGTTAAAATTGATGCCAACAGTGTAGTTGATTTTAGCCTTGGGTTTATTTGCTCTTTGCTGCTGGTAACCATGGTGTGGCATGCGTATTCTCAAAGAAGAATATGTGCTGTTGTCTTAGCTTGAGGCTTTATTGCAAAGGCTATGGAAGTTTGCAACAGGATTTTTCCTACCCACAGCAAGGTCTGGACTTGGCAATGTCAAAATGGAAATAAAAGGCCTGTGCTCTGTCGTCCTCCTTCATCTCTGCAGAATCCCCCACTAGCTCTCTTTAAGCCATCCGGGTTGAAATGGCAGAGACAAGTTCAGGTAACCTCCCCTACCCTTGGCATCGCTGCCCTCACAAAGATAATCCCACTGGGCAAATGTCTTGGATTGACCCAGAAGTACTTGCCAGAGTTCACCTTTAATTCTTTGTTTCCTGCCATCGCTGCTTCTGTTGTCCCAGGAGTTCACCCTTTAAAGAAGTAGTATCCTGGCTTCCTGGGACTTGCCTGTTCCCTGGTAAACTGAGCAACACAAGTAAAGAAAGTAAGACACACTAAAGATCCCTTTTGAAACAGAAACGAGTTGCTTAAGAAAAGACTCTTCCAGAGTGCAGGCTTCTCTATCAATGTCACGTGCTGCAGTGCCCTCTGACTTGCTTTTGAGAGGCATGTTTACAGACTGGCTTCAAGGAGTGAGGAACCGGCCTTGCCGATTCAGTGTGCTAATGTAATCATCCTTGAGACGTTGCTTGGCTGCGATGTGCTCAGAAGTGTCTTCTCATGCCCTTTTAGTGTTTCTAAACAAATCCGGGCACTTAACTGAGAACATCATTCTCTACCCTGGCAAAGTTTCTGGAAACTTTACAAAGGGAAAGGTATGGTCAGTATTTTGAAAGATATATGTATTTTCTGCTATAATTAGGTAGAATATGGACATAGCATTATAGGTTCAATTAAAAGCATGTCAATAAAAGGCAGTTGTGTGCTACATAAAAGATTCTTTTGTTGAAAACTGGCCTGAGTTACGACTGTTTTATACACATTAATTTGCTTTGTACATACAGAATGGAGCTGATTGAACAGCATGATTGTCTGACAAGAGCTGAAAAGCAGCACTTGCTGTAGGTAATTTAAATTGAGCCCTATTATCATTTACGGATTTATTCTGCTTAGAATCAATAAGATGAAAAAGGGTCTGAAAGCTTTACGCTAATGCTAATCACTTCTGGGTCAGTAACTCCTTGTGTTTAAGTTATGTATTTCTTCCCTGTATTCACAGAGCTACTTGGAAAGTGAAATATTTAAAATATCTTCCACTGAAGAGAATCTTCCCACCTCTTCTACTTCATGTAGAATTCAGCATTGATAAATATTTTGTGGTACTGAAAAAGTTCCCTGAGAGGGAAGTGACACCAACCAAAAGGACAAAAGAGATGCTCTGGAAGGAAGCTCAGCACAGAGTGCCCTGAAAATTTTGTTATAAAACAGCATTCTTGGTGGCTGGAGATTCAACTTGACCCTAGGATGCAGGGTGAACCTGGGTTTGGGTAGCCACAGTCATTTCACTTTCTACTATAGCAACAATTTTGTTCCTGGATAATTTATCTTTTCAGCTTAGAGAGGTATCACTGGGCCCAGGACAGAAGAGAAAAGACAAAAGGGAGGCCAGAACCAAGATGATCTTGCTATAGTGATGCAATCGAGAGGGAATACAATGAAAGGAATTTATATGTATCAAGTAGAAAAAGAGGTAAAATGACCCCAAAAAATCAGCTCAACAAATTTATTTGTCCAATAAGACCTTGGTTATTGTCTTTGGGTCTGCAGGCAAGGGGCAGAGGTGTGCTGTGCTGAAGGGTTGTGTTTGGCAAACTAGAGGAGAGCTGACAAGTTCTTATGAGGAAGAAACCTAAACACAACATCACTCTGAGCAAGGAGCCATGGTGGAGTTCCCAGTCGTCCAGACTTGTTTTGTTCCTTTTGAAGTTCAGGAACTGGTGCTAGAAGTATGGCTTAAGAGAAGGAGAAGGAGGAAAAAAAAAAGAAAAAAAAAAAAAGAGACCGCTGTTACAGTAAGAATGCCTACTGCATTAACGCCTAATTGTGTCACTTATTGGCTATGCAGTAGCGGATGGACTGCATCCCCTGCAAAGAAGCCAGGAAGGGTAGTAAAAGAAGTGAGCTGAACTGGATCTCTTTAGGAATCGGGTTTGCAATGCCATGACAGAGCTTACTGCTCTCTGAAATCTGTGACTTTTCACACAGAGCAGCAGAGAGATGATATATAAGCGATGCTGCTGTGAGAAGGGTTCCTTGAGTCTTGGTTCTGCTGTTTCTGCTGACTCTGCCCCTCCCAGCTGTGCCAGGAAAGATCAGTTCTGCAAGTTGAGAGGGGGCCCAGGCGATCACTTCTGAAATGACGTATGTTGGGGATTGTGCTACGGCAGTGCTGAGGGTCAGGATCCTGGTGGCACCCTAAAGTAGCAGGGTGAGCGATGCTCCTCTCCCTAAGGAGACTGTGCTTTGCAGACAGGGCAAACTGTGGCAAAAGGATGAAATGTCTTGCTTAAGGTGTGTGGAGCTGCAGGGGCAGAGTCAGAAGTAGAATTAGTCTTTCAAGTCCCAGGTGAGTGTCCCGGCCTCTGCACCCTGCTGCATCTCTGTTCAGATACAGGAAGGTTAGTTCTGGATGATTAAACCATCAGTGCTATTACAACTGTAGTCCATTGTGTACACCACTGTTGGAGCTGATTGCCAAATCTTTGTTATTTCATCAACGAAGTGGCTTTCCCTCCTCATACTCAGTTTCCCCAGATACCTGAGAGTACTACTTCAGAGATTTAACTTTTTTTTTTTTAAGTGTTTTAAAAAAATATGTTAAACTCTTCTTGTATTAAAATGGGCTGGAGCAGTTAATACAACCTCTTTCAGTAAATAGCTATAAAAACATCAAAGGTTTTGATAACTGTTAGCTGTATATTTTGTAATGCCTATTGTATTTCCATTTTGTTAGTTCTATTTAAAGAGCAGTATTATCATGCCCCATTTCCTGTTAGATAGTTCTATTTGTCTGCTCTACAGGAGGCAGGAGATTTTAGGTCCAAAAGAAATTATCTCTCAGTAAATTACTCCTAACTCCATTACGGAATACTAAGCACTCTCCCCTTACTGTGTAAGCAGCTTGAAGAGATAACATTGCAATTTATTTATTTGTTTTGTCCCACGTATATAGGTGACACACGAACTCATCTGAGCAGAGATGGTGATAACTGACAGGTACATTAGATCAGTCACATATAGCAAAGTTTACTTTGATTATGTAATCAGTGTCAAGATGTACAGTAGCTGATGTCAGTTTGATCTCTCTTATGGTATATAATAGCTTGTCTTTTTCATGGTTGAATGGACACTAATTTTTGTCTAATAAGTAAGCTATCAGTTGAGTGTTTTAGAGAGTAGCCAGAGTTTTTTATCCTTCTGAAAGGGAAACCATTCGTGAAATTATTTTAAAATTTGTTTGGATTGCTTGTTGTATTCATTTTTCTCCTTCTGAAGTCCCCTGTTTACTCAAAGGTACTAAAGGTACAATATTTTCTAAGGACCTGCTGTGAATCTATTGCATTGTCTATGAGACCTTTCCATACTGAAATAGCAGCAGAGAACAGAATATTTTCTCTTTTGATGTATAGCTGCCAACCTGCAAAGTCTGTATGTAACACATTTTAAACTTTAAAGGGAGATAAGAAACTATGTTCTGTTATTACAACCCCCATCTTTCTCCCCTGTAGGTAATGTAGGAATTATCTAAGACTGTAACTCTGTAGGTTTGTTTTATTATTTTTATGCAGCCATGATTTCAGTTGAGTTGTGTTTATGAAAATAACTTGTAAAAGTACATTTTGCAAGGCATAATGTAACTGATTAATAATGGACTTAAAAAAACCCCAAACAACCAGAACCCCAACATAACGCTGGCAAGCTCTGGGAGTGAAGGGTAATGTTATGGGTTGACTAGCATGGCTTAGCTTCCTGGCACAAGGGCAGTTCCAGGGGAAACAGATATTTACAGTGAATAGTAATTTCAAAATTTTGGGGAATATGTCAATTTTAAAAAAAAACCAACCAACTTTCTGGCTACTACAAGTATGGTAGCAATTATTAACATCTCTGAACCCTGTACTGTTAACAGTATACGTCAGTGGGACCAGAAAGACTCAGTTCAGTATGGTTAGATCTTCTCTCATGCTTCTTGCTGACAGATTGAGCTGGTTTAGCTCTAATTAAAGTGATCCATGGCTCTTATTCAGCAGGGTGCTGAGGCCTTTGATGCCTGGTATGCATGAAGCTAGGCGTTTTCTTGTTCTTTTGTTTGTTTGTTTTCCAGTCTAGAAACATGTCTTCCTTTTAGATCATTACTAGTGTATAGGAACTTCCCATAAAAAGCACTGTTTTGTTGGGGATGCCAGGAAGATTTAACAGTGAATGGAGACCACCTAGTCAAATGCAGGGTGTGAATAACTAGTTTTTAAGTAGTAACAGTGGGGATTTTGAGGGTGCTTTTAGATTTGCTACAATAACCAAAGCTTCCTTTCATTGTCAGGTATGTTATCCTTAGATATGCATGTCTAAGTCTCACAGGACTGGGTTTTGTACAGACATCTGAATGGCCTGCACTATTTTTTATTTCTCCAATACAAGTGTTCTTCCACAAGCAAAACTGCTGAATGCTTCAGTGTTGAGGCTGTGAATAATTTCACGTATTTGACTGCAGCATAGACACAAATTTTTGTCTTAAATGTTTTCAAGAATAACTGTTCTTGAAATGGCACCTTCACAAGGTAAAATTCTGTAAGAGTCATTAGTAATGGCCATGTCTGTGCTGGAAACAATAAATGAGGTTGTCTCCTGCCTTCTCTTGGACTTGGGATGAGAAATTGAGATGCAGATTGAGTTCTTTTAAAAATTGAGAATTTTGTGTGTGCTCTAGTAATGCCTGGAGCTGCTCTTTTATTGTCTTCAAGGCCGTGTCTTGGCAGCCCTTAGCACTTACCATCTACTCTGCTTGGGGAGGGTTATTTGTTTTACGTCCAGGGCTGGGCTCAGAGCAGTGCGCTCACCACAGTCCCAAAGCAGAAACCCTGCTGTGGAGCTGGGAACTGAGTATGAATCTCTTCCATCTGTTCCTCCATCCTCCAGATGTAGCCCTCTCCCTCCTTCGCCCTCTCTTTGCTTAGCTCTGTACAAAGAAGGTGAATGCTTACAGCAACACTGCTAAAACATCAACTGAAAACTTTATTGCTGCAGTCAGCAACTTCTCTACTAGTTCAGTTCAAGAAAGCACTAACAGAGGTAAGACTTAGATGTTCTGATAACTTCCTGATGAGAGTGTCTCCAGGCTCTTCTTATACATTAACATTGCAGCCTGCTTCACTTCTCTTCCTGTATTCACTTTGAAATATATGGAAAATAAGGCTATAATAATGCTGTCCTTTCTTGTCTTCTTTCACAAACATTAATCCTGTGATTTTTTATCAGTACAAAATAACCCTGGAGATAGGGCAGTCTGTGGATCAGCTTCTATGAAACTAGAAAACTGAAATTATTTTGTTTAATTGTGTGTGAAAGTCAACTTTTGTCAAAATCTTTAGCTGTGACTGGGTACTTACAAAATGCAATGTATTCTTTTCTTTAGCAGATCACCGAAATACATTTTACTAGCAACCCTTTTGAACCAGATGAAACTGTAATTCAAGCTGTCTTGTCTGCTTCTGCTTTAGTTCACAATAATGTCACTATGCTGCTCACACCAAAGACTTAAGTTTTTATCTGCAACAGCTACATCAGGTATTTTGTCCTAGTTTTTCTGCAGATCGTTACTGATAAGGTAGGTTTTCTAAAATAAAAACCAACCAAACAAACAACAATCCCCCCATTCAGTATATATTTTTAATGTAAAAGTTTTGTTACTCCATCAGTGTGACTTTGCAAGCTCATCCCAATCTTCCAGTGACTTCCCGCCAGCCGTTGCAGAGCAATTCTTCTCCAGCTGGGATATAGGAAATGTTGCTGCAGCCAACAAATGAAGTTAATTGAGAATATTATGTTCCTTCCAGGAATTGTGCCTTGGCATACTGCTTGACTGAACATCTTCAATCCTTGAAGGTTAGCCTCACATTTTTTAGTAAACTGAATATGTTAGGGGGTGGGGGACAGCATGGACAAGGGGTGAAGAGAGGACAAGCAGCTGGGAGAGCTGGCTTCTCGTGGGTGCTCTGCCGTTGCTGTGAAGTAATGCGCTAGCTGCTTTGTGCTGCGGCTCCTTCACCTGCAGCGGGGACAGCCCTATCCTCAGGGCCGGACAGGGCAGGAGGGATGTCCGGGACAGCATCCAAACCTGGAAGTAACGTATAGGCAATGAACGGACAGGTTCTGTATGGGCAGAAGGAACAGGTTTAGCTAAAGTCAGGTCCTTCTTAAGCCGTGGGGAAGTTCTAGGTGCAAAGATGAGCTTGTGACACATCCCTTCTTGTAAGTACTCATCGCTGTGCTGGGTGCCCGTGCCCAGGCGCTGAGGGAGGAGAGGGGCTGCCCCGTGCCGGACATGGCTGGTTCCAGCCGGTTCCAGCAGCCCCACCACAGGGCACAGCTGAGCCCCTCAGCGAGGCTGGCRGTGCCTCGGGGAAAGCGTATTTAAGGAAGGGCAAAACGCTGCTGGTCAGCGAGGGGTGAGGGGAGAAGTGTGAGAAACAGCCCCGCGACACCGAGGGCCGGGCAGGAGGRGGGAGGAGGCGCTCCAGGCCCCRAGCAGAGACTCCCCTGCGGCCGTGGAGAGACCCCGGGGGAGCTGGTTTTCCTGACAGGAACTGCAG
Source organism: Phoebastria nigripes (assembly GCA_035582835.1). Classification (NCBI taxonomy): domain Eukaryota; kingdom Metazoa; phylum Chordata; class Aves; order Procellariiformes; family Diomedeidae; genus Phoebastria; species Phoebastria nigripes. The sequence continues at coordinate 4,554,129 of JAYKAV010002220.1, forward strand.
CCRTGGAGGGCCCGCGCTGGAGCAGGGAATGGTTTAGTGTAGATCAATGCGGACTGTAACACAACCCACTAGCTTCATTTCTTTGTAATCCATATGTAGAGCTGCTTGAATATAAGGTCTATAGAAATGTCCTGTCTTTAATTGCATTTTATGCAATTTGGGTGGTTGTATAGCTCAAGTAAGTGAAGTACAGGTGGCATACATATCATCACATGCTTCTTCCTATATGTATTTTGTTCCTAGAGCTTCCTGGGAAGCTACAACTCAGACATTTGCTGCTAAGTATAATTACATTGCCAGGGATACACGATGCACAATCTCTCTCTCTCTCTTTTCCTTTTTTTCTTTTCTTTTCTTTTGGTAGTCTAGGCTTTATCTAGTTGTGATCCATGGCATCTAATGACAGGGTTGAAAATGAACAAGTTGTTAAAAATCTCCATAATAGCAAAAAGAAAAAAAAAAGTTCTGCCTTGGGGAAAAACGTCTGAAGTTTGGGGATGTTTCTCCCTTATCTTCCTTTTCCTTTGATTTCAGGCATCTTTTGCAGGATGAACAAGTGGAGCAAAATTATTACCTGGCTGGAGGAGAGAAGAATTTTTACAGAGAAATTCTTATTTACCTGGTTTAGATTAAAGTCAGCAGATCTCTATTTCCATGTGGCAGTGCATTCGGATTTATTGTTCAGAATAAGGAAAAAAAGTAGCATCCCACCCTACAGTTGGCAAATTTGCAGTGAGGACCCCATTGCAAGCTGGTGGTTTACATCTCATATAACTTGAAATAAAGGAGTCACTCACACATTCATAATCAATACAACTACTTCTACTTTACATGAATTAAGTAATTTGTATGGCATTACTGTTTGGGGCATTTGTATCCCTATTCAGAGCACTTCTTCAGTATTTCAACCCCACTGATGGTAAAGGCAGGTGCATGCCAGTTACCCACAAAACCAAGGCAAAGCTCTATGGGGAAACTCTTTTATGTCCATCTAGATTTGAATTTGTAGTCCCTTTCCAATTACTGTGCTAATTGTTTAAGAGATTGCTAGACTAAAAAAGTTTTTAATCACTAATCTGTTTTTGAAAGGAACTTATGGGCTCAAAACCTGAACTACATACTTCTTAAATTAATTTTCTTCATGAATACTTCTTTCTCAATACAGATTTGTGAGTCAGAACACCCTACTGTGCTTGTTTCTTTGTCTTTTCTTCAAACACCTGGCCTATTATTCTCCTTTTTTTTCCCCCCAACAAAATTGCTCTTTCTTTGTAGGCAAGGTTCTGATGATATTATGTCACGGGAAATACGGAAATTTACCCAGCGTCCTATGTTAACCAGAACTGAACTTGGGGCAGAGAACAAACTGAACAAACCTGACAATTTAGCCAAATGTGAGCACTCCAATAGAAATATTTGTGAACATTTCTTGAAGAGATACCAATACGCTGCAGAATCTTCCAACAAAACACCTCAAAAAATTGTGACATGGAGGGTAATGTCAAGAGGTTTAATTTGGAGATTGATTTTTTTTCACAGTGAGCTAGTGGCTGTAGAAAGTGAATGGGGGTGGTGGTGTATTCAGATCTTCTGTGCTGCTTTGAAAATCCTCCCCTACGTTTTTGCTTTCAGGAAAACCAGACAAACCCAATAAAACAACCAGGGCTTGAGGCCTGCTTCAGTTGAAACCTATGCCAAGAAACCATCCTGATATCACCCAGAGAAGAATTAGGCTGCAACCCTTCTTTATTCAGAAGAGAGGCGTAGGGTCAAATCCTGCAGTCTTAATCCAGATCAGTGCAGGCTTTGCCTAAATTAGGACTGAAGAATTCAGTGCATAAGGCAAGATAAAGTGTCGGGAAATAACTGCAATGTTCGGTGTGAGAAACTCTCTGTAAAATGGCTGGCCTGTTTAGAACGTGGGATGCTGCTCTCCTCATTGCCCTGAGAAAAGCTAGGAAAGTAAATGTCCCTGCTTGGTTTGTGGTAAGAGTGTTGGCCCATGTGTACCTAYGAAACTAGGCTGAAGGCTTTTCAGTTAAATGCTCCCTAACATTTTCTTAAATGTAATTTTAATACTATGTCCATAATAGCTTGTAATTAAGCCTCTTTGTTTAAATTTAAAATCGACTGAATAAGTAAACCTTCTTCCCTTGGTGTGATATTTCATTGTAAGATAGTAATAATTAACATAAAAAGCTTGTTGAGTTTTGGTTACAGATGCACTCCGATTCCTAAGCTGATTTCAAGTGTTGTCCTGCATATTTATTTTCATAATACCATTAGCTCTCACAGCTGGCTTTTCAATTCACATGAAAGAATGGAAATTTCTTGGAAGGACTCATTAAAGCAGAAAAAATGAAATCAGCTTAAAGAAAACCTCTTTGCATTTCAAACTAAAACCAGATGAAACATCAGTAAGCTGTATTCTCTACCTGTACCCATTGGGAAATGCTGATGATTGCAGACACCATCTTCTGCCCAAATGGCACAGGAATGGCAGCTCCTATTTAATCAGTAAYGTAACAAAATAGGCAATGTACTTACCTTTGCAATTCTGTCATGTATCAAATAGGACACAGTAGCTTGAAGCCACAGAGCCATGCATAAATATACACCAAAGTGGAGACTGTCCCTGCCTCAGTGTGACAATGTCAGGAGAAACAGAGACCACAGCTTGCGGTGGCAGGGGAGTGACCAAGCAGGTGCTTGGCTGTGGTTTCAGTAAGAGGAAGGTGTCTTGGAAGAAGGACTCTTGTAAGGAGCATTAGGAAAGAGCAACACCAAATCAATCTGGCAAGGGTTTAGGAGCCAACCCTGCTGTCCAACCCTACAGTTCCCACAGTGGCGTTAAAAGTGGCTGYGTGTGCTGGGTAAAGGTAGCAGCTCCTGGCTCTGGCATGAGCTATAGTGCAAATGAGTGAAGTTACTTGCCTCTGTGTGTTAATTGCTGTCCCTGAAATGATTTCTGTTCACAGCTATTGGAAAAACTTTATTGATAGATGAAAGTTATCTCTGATGTTACTGCTGAAATCAAGGGAATTTTAGCTTGTGAATTTGATCCCCCCCCACCTGAGTGAGATCTCTGTGGCCCGGTGGTCAATGATGAAGATTTTGGTGATTACATAGGACCTACTATTTCATGCAATGTATTAAAACAGCCTTCAGCAGTTATTTTTCACATGCTGCTTCTGTTGAATTTGTCTAGGAATATAATTTGGCAAAAATACCTAGGTTTTATTTTTATTGCAGAGTTCTTTTCTGAATGGCTCATGGCAAATGCAGGACAGTTTCTGCTACTTTAAATGAAACAGTGACACAGTCTCCTTTCCTGCAGAACCTCCTTGCATTGCAAGAGAGGCACTGATGGCAAGGAAAGATGCCACAGGAGCTTGTACAGAATAGAACATGAGTTGTGTAATGACAGTTTTCAAGCCATTAACTTACTTAAAAGGTTAATTTGGAACAAACTCAGCACTTGAGTGGATACCGTGTTGTGCTGCCAGTTGGCAGTCTGGGCTATGAGAGTGGATTGGTGGAAGCAAATAGCTGTTGTGGAAGAAACACACTCAAACTTTGTGTTAGAGGTCCTGGATACATCACTTCCCCAGTCTCCTGCTGCTCTGACCCACAGCGCAGGCCTAATGTAACTTTGGTAGAAAGCTTGCTTTTCCTCACAGTAAAATACCACCACCACCTTCTACCTGTGCTAACAATGAGTACTATGAAATACTTCTGGTCTTGTGGTAGGTTATGACTCAAGAGCAAAGCTATTAGTATTTTATAAGAAATGGAAAACTGATCTGTCTGATCCAGCAAACTGCCTTCTCTGCCATCTACCTAAGTACAAGCTCAGAGTCTACAGAAGCAGCAGTTAGGTATCTGGAGCACTACACTCAAAACTCTAGCCTTGAAAACATCTGTGTACTCTTAAGAGTAGTCCCAGAGTTGCCTTGAGAAAGTAGTTCTAAAATATACAAAATCTTTTCAGTGTGAACCTAAGTGCTTGAGAATAGTTGTGAGGAACCAGGCAGCATCAATGGAAGACTTCCATGTTGTCCCATCAACCCACAGAAACAGAACTTGCTTGGACCGTCGCTACAGATGTGGGAAAGGTAATCTTCACATGTAGTCAGCTGTTGGCCTTTCTTTTGTAATTGCTAAGCAACAATTAGCACTTGCATAACTCTGCCATTTGCACAGTGTCATGTTTGTTTAATCAGTCCTCACAACAGCCCTGTGAGGTAGGCGAGTAAGCTGCAAAAGGAGGATACTACTTACCCTCACTTTACTCTAAAGCATCAGACCTATAGATGAGATAGTTGTTCTCAGTCCCATTTCCTGGATGGGGAAATTCAGCAAAAACTTTAAAATGACCTGTCTGAAGCCAGAAAGGGAGTCCAGGATTTTGATGAACTGTAGAGTCCTGCCGAGTAAGGCCTCTGTTCCAACATCAGTCCAAAGAAGACTTTAACACTTCACATTTAGTTTTCACTTAAATTCTGAATCTACTCAAGGCATGAAATGTCTGGAAATGTACAAGTAATCTGTTCATTTACTGGTCTGGTAAGATGTGCCAGTAATCATGCTAAAAGTATTCAGCAACCTCATATTTACAGCTACGAGCTACTTACTGATATGTATATACATATATAGAGAACTACACACATTTTACTGCACATTGATAACCTACTTTCACAGGATACAGTTTTCATATACAAAGGTTAAGCTTTTTTAATTATTAAAACATTGCCACCCTGAACATAAAGCAAACATTTATTTTTTTTAGTTTGAAACAAGGTACTCCATACAAACCTAGTTCCGAATCAAAAGCCTATACTGAAAATAGTCCCCATCTCGTTCCTGCTGTCTAACATGCGAGATTTAACTGGCATTTGCACTTCAACATGAAGCATGGTCTCAAAGCTAATAACTGTGTACTGATTCTTACGTCTCGAGTACTGCATGTAAGAGTTCATCCTGAGAAGTGAGTTAAGAATTGCTTAGAAAACTGAAGTTATTCCTACAAAGAGTTTTGAACCTTTGGACTAGCATCTGGTGAGTTTGGGGTTTTCAAAGCTTCAGATTCATGTTAGCCTGAATTACAAAGATGAGATAGTTCCTGCTTCTATTTCTCTAGTGTCAGAAATTATACAAGCCARTTTACTACCTGATTTCACATTGTAATGAAGGAAACCAATTTTTAGCGGGGTTATTTCCTTTCAGTCTGTTACTGAAGATGGAGGAACTACAGCTCTGTGTGTGTGTGTGTTTTCTTTCTTTTTTTAAATGTGTCTCTCTAACGGGAGCTACATACTGGAGAAGGCATTCACTTTCCCCTCCGTGGCTGTAGTCTGTGGGAGAGCTCCTAACAAAGTTCTTTGTTAGTGTTTGTAAGACTGGAGATGAGGTTTAATTGAGGGATTTGTGCTGAATGTTCTTTCGCTTTGAGTCTTAGTGCTGCAATGCTTGACGTTTTCCTTTCAACTGCTGCTGGATCAGTGAAGGCAGTAAGAGCAGGGTCTGACGGGGGTCCAGGAGCTTTCATTAGTACTGAAGCTGTTGTCATGAGAGGATTTAAAGCATTGAGAAACCTGTATTTAAAAGAAGTCAATATTATCCAAATTAAGAATTGTTTTGGAGAACAAGTACCTACTGAGTTACAGCTTCCCCCACCCAAAGTATTAGAAAAAAATGTGCCAAAATTTCCAATTTCTTCCAAATGTACATTTTGTTTTCCAGAATGTATTTTAGCTTTATTTTGCAGTATAGTGTCTTGCCCTTAAAAAAACAACCGAAAAACCCCACCCCAAACAAAAAACCAAACACTTTTAACTAAAATAAGTGAGAGAGATGATCAGACATGGCATGCAGATACCTAGAACAGCAACCATTTGCTTAACTCCTAATGCTAAATCCTTTCTAAACAAACCTTGGATGCTGTAGATCAGCCTGTTCCGTGAAAGCAGTAAACCACTTTATAAAAAGACCAATTTATGTGGCTGTTCATGCAGCCAATTTGTTCAGATAAGTTTATTCCATGTGAAAAGTGGCATTTGTCTGTCTGTTAATGTAGAACTATGATACAAGGCTATGATTTCAGCAAGAGGAGAGCGCCATTTTCTTTTTTTAATATATGTATCTACACACCTATTGTATGTATACACACACACATACTACACACATGCTTTTTTCCTATCTTATGGGGTGCACTAGAGCAGCAGCAGCATTTTGCTGATAAATTTCAGGATGCTGAGCAAGAAAGCCCAGACAGCAGGTTCAGCTGAAATGAATTGCTGGACTTCTAGGTGTCTGACTACAGAGAAAGAAAAGGAGGCTAGCTGTGGGCTTGTTCTATGTGTTGAAAGCGCACCACCTGCCAAGGGAAAAGGACTGGCTTTTAGTAGGACATGTAAGAACCAGGAAGATCTCTCTTTTTCTCTCAATCTTTCTCTCTAGAGCTGTGTCGCTCTTGCATATGTAGCCAGGCTCCTGGTCTCCTGAGAAGAAATGTCTAACATCTTTATTCTGTCAGATCACCTACAAGCCATGTCCGTCTGCAGTCACATCTTTATGGCGTATAATCTGTGTCAGTCTGTAAGATAAGGATGGAGCTGGAGCCACCTAGATTACAGCAGTCTATGTGAAGACCAGAGTTCAGTGAGACCAAAATTTCAGTAAGTATGCACAATTGTTCTTCAAAGAGCAATTACATGTTAAGTTTTTACTAGCGTGACTTTAAATCTTGCTATTCCTAATCAAGTTATCCTACACAGGAACTAACCCCATTTTAGTAAGTTTATTTATCTATGGGAGCACGTTTATTGAGAACATGTGAGTATCAAACTAATAAAAATGCAGCATTTTTTTAACAGTTTTGAGATTTAGAAAAAAAATTTAATTTTATACCTTCCAAAATGTGGATTTAAAATAGGATTTCTGAAGAGAGAAGTCCAGGTAAGGCTGCTGAGGCCAAACGGCCCTAAGGTTGAAGGACTAAAGGCTGGAGACATGGATGGCACAGCCAATGTTGAAAGAGGCATTGACCTCCACGTGTGATCTAGGAGGGGAGAATGACTCAGTGGAACATCCAAAAATAGACCAAGTGGGTGCGTTAAGGAGATTCCTGGAACAGTCCCCAGAATTTCATTTTTTTCACGTTTCCTCCACTTTGCCCTTCTGTTTTGGAACCAGACCTTCAATAAGAAATTATAAAGGCATTAGCTGAACTTACTCTGCAGTTTGTCTTACCAGCTATTACTGCATGCAGTGATACAGGCGGCAAAATATTTACTGTTAAACCAAAAACCACTTCGTTAATATTAAAGATCCATTCATAAATGCCTTAGTAGGTTTATTACTAAATAAATCAGTTATAAATATTGTAAATTTGACTACTCTCTAGCTCTGACTGAATAGTCCCATATGTTTTAAAGCCATTGTAATATATAAACCTATCACCTGAGAACTCATGATCAGTTATTAAAAATGATCGTTCTTCCTTTCATAAGCTATTTATTGAAATTAAATTTCAACAAAGCCATTCAAGAGGTGGCTATTTCTGTAGAGATACCTCAGGAAGCAACTTAATCATGACTGTAAGAGTAACTAGGCCAAATATATGGTGTGTGCTTTTTATCTGGATAGCCGGACCATACATTTTTATACAGAGGATTCAAAAGTAAAATGAGMAGCTTTTGTTATCTACCATGAATGCAAACAGCCTACAGTTACATGAAAGTGATTAACTGAATTGCAGTGAAAGCCAATACTAAACTAGAAAATCTAGCAAGCAGTATTAGAACAGGGTATCAAGCTGTTCCTAAAGGGGCTTTAGCTAGTATTGGTTTTGTGTAGTAAGCTGTTGAGTATATTGCTTCTTCAAGCCTGACTAGTCATTATTTTAGCCCATTAAACATCTTTTAAAGACTTTAGTCAATCGAATCTACAGATCAGGAAACTGACTCTTCACACTGTTATTCTTTAGCATTCACTGTGCAGAACCTTTCAGACCCAGGATGGTAGCAGAGAGTAGAGTGAAGAGCATGAACTCTAAAACAAGGGAGAGAGGACCTAAAACAAGAATATTTAAAAATGGATGCTGCCGAGGTTGAACACTCAACATCCGAATGTACTCAGCTGCTCAGGTCTTCTGGCCCCCTCTGCAGTGGAGGCCATTGAAGGCGGATTCTGAACTGGATCTGGATTTGGAAGAAAGGCATTAGCTGTGGCCCATAATCTCATCCAGCAGTCTTGTATATAACTACTGTTGAAATTCAGTGAGCTGCTTGCGAGCACGTTCTATGTATAATACTTGAATGCACTAATCAGGATTCAATATTTAGTACAGAGTGGTAACACAAGGAACAAGAGTCGTTGGAAAGACCAACTTCTGTCCTGTACAGAATTATGACTTTCTGAAATTTACTTCTGATTTAGGACAAAGGTAAACCTTAAATATGAAGGTCTTCTACCATACAATGTAGATAACTTCTTAATAAGAATCTAGCAAAGCCACTAAACCAAACTAAAATGATAAAATTAAATTGCAAAAATTAAAGTCTCAAAAAAATTACAAGAGATGCTAAAAATTCCTTTGGTATTAGTACTTCTGAAATAGTAAAATTCTATAGAAATCTGTATTATGACAAAATCTTTGGATGCAGAAGTTTTACGGATGCATGATTTTTTTTTAATAGTTGCTTTTGGTATCTGCAATTATATTTCAGTCAAAAAGTGTTTTCAAAGAGTTTTAAAGAGTCTATTGTGTAACATCTAAAAACCAGGTTTTGGGGGTTCCCAGCTTCACTGCTTGCTTTAGTCTCAGACATGCCATATAACCATTTCCAGTGATGTGACTTACCTTCAGGTGCGTAAATAATATTAAGTGCGATTGGAAGGAAAGCCCTCCACGCACCAGGATGCTGATACCCAAACCAGAAGGCTGTAGCATGCCACAGCCTTGCTGTCCTGAGTTTGATGATGTTCCTATGTATGTCAGTAACAATTTACTCTTTCAAAGCACTCACTATGGGGTTCTCGGGAGCCAGCTGAAGAATTACTACTCTAGTTCTTTCATTGCATATATTATCTTTACACCGTGAAGTTGCTGTCCTCCTGGAGAAGGGATTCATACCCCTCAGGTTATGTATGTAACACAGAATTGTCTCACTGTACAGGCAGTCGGCAGGGGGAGGTGCCCTTAGAAGAAAAGTCAGAACATCAAAATTTTGAAGTTGGTACTTAAAATTCTTGAGTGCTCTGACTCATTCTTTGGCCATTTCTCCAGCAACCACAGGCTTTAAATGATCAGATGTCTTACAAAGGAATATCTGAAACAGTGAAACACCAGACGGCTATGCCTGCATGGCAGTGAGGACTAGACTTGGTCTGTATTAGTCCAAGACAGGGGTCTGGTAAGAAAAATAAACTCAATTACTGGGATCAGATGACTTTAAATTGCTGTTAACCAGCAATCCCAAATATTTCTAAGTGGAGCTTAGCTGAGCTCTTACAGGAGAAGACCACCAACTCAAAGGTGTTAGTGTTTCCTATGAAAATAAAATCCAATTAAAAGGGCAGTGAACTGTCTTACACTGCAGATATGCAGATAAAGCCTTTCCTAAAAAGGATAAAACAAATGCTGCAAAAGTATTAATTTCCTTACTAAATCTTAGCATTGTTCTTCAATCTGTTCTTCATAAAGAAGCTTAACACAAAATGAGGTGTCTTCTGCTTTCTCTGTCCTAAAGCAAATCCATTTGATCACTCAGACATGYGCTTTGACTGCAAAATAACTTTTTTAATGTTACAGGTGATTTTGGGTTTACAACCAAACTTAATTAGTCATCTCTCAAATTTTGTATTTATCAAACTGGAAGRAAATACCAGCATAGATATCTAATAATTATCTTTAGAAAAAAGCTGGCTTTCACTTCCTTACTGGTACAAACTCATCAATGCAAGTGATAAAAGGAGCAAAAGCATGCCTCATACCTTACACTGACATGACAAACAGCTTTCAAAATTTAGTGCATACATTATAGTCATTAACATTCAGATTAGTCATCTTGAACCTTTTGTTAAGCAGTTTTCCTTTGCTTCCAATAAAAGGCTTAACTTGCCTTTACTCTATTTTCAGACACATTTGAAGTGCCAAACTAAACGTAACAGTAACTGCTATACCAGTCTTAAGATTTTTATGGTATGACTGTAGTATCAGTGGTAAAATACTTTGAGTATTAAGTAATGCATTTTTTCCAAAGATGAGTTTTAAACCATCAAGTTTGAATTGTATGCTAGATTATTTTTGTAATTACTAGCACCACACAATCTGACAAAAGAGATTTAGGTCTTTTAAAAAGAAAAAGGTAAGTATGTAACATTTGATAGCTTTCTTGCTGTAATTTTCTTTAAAAATGTATCCTATTTAATTGATGTAATAGCTAACGACGATAAAAAGACACATAGATGTGACTAACTTATCATGTTTCTGCTGTAGCTGAATACAGGATCATAATCAGAAAATATGACAACGATGCTTAGATCAGTTATATTTGTAAGCTAATGTTTTAACACTGATGCAGTTTATGGTACTGAAATACCCAAGTAATGTTTCACTCCTCACATTAAGAAAATAAAATATTCCTTTAACTTTTTTCTTATTTTCCTCCCATCCTAACAATATGAATGAGGAGAAGTGGAATGGCAACAACAGATGCAAATGCTATTGAAGAACATCCCAACGTGGCCTCAGATTATGAAAAGGTTTTGCAGACTCTCAGACTACCCCTTTCCCAAGGTAAGGAAGAATACAAAGGTTCTTGCTGCCATATCCCTTCCTCTATACATGCGAATAACRGGGGTTGGGTGAGGGGGATCTCTTTGAAGTGATGCTGACATGAGAGTATGTTCAGGGCAATTTTTTTTTTCTTATTTGTTCATTTTCATGTAAGACTCGAAATGCAAGAGTGAAGGACAAYGTAGTGGCTGGTACCCATTTCAGCTGGTTGACGGAGGGTTCTCCCCAGAGAAGCAGACCTCAATTTGAAAACACACTGAGGTGAAGAAATGGTCTGACTGCATTTGGTAAGGTTAGTTTCCTGGTTTACACTTGAGTAAATAAAAAGATACCACTTTTCATGTCAGCTGGTTTAGCCAGGTACCATGGGAGAGGTATGGAAGTCYTCATTTCACACAGGACACCATACAGAGCAACTATGAGCATGGGCATATGAGGCAAGTATTTGCGAATTAAGATAGCTTAAGTACAGTACATCATCATCCACATAGTAGCTGTTCCTATGCATCCTCTTCCCTCCAGGCTAAGTTGTCCCCCATCTACCAYAGGACAAGAACACATACACAGGCAGAGGCACTGTGTGCTGGAAGTTCACCCTAAGCAAACTGTGCTGTGTGCTCATGCCCAGGAGACTTGTGTTAAGATCTGACACGGAGTAAGGAGGTGCAAGGAACAGCTCTCTGCTGTTTCTTCCATCCACTGGGGATACATCAGCTCTGCTATTTCTCKTGTTAATTCCTTTTTGACTCCATCAAACCTAAACATTTCCATTTCGTTTAGATGAGTCATTAGGAGAGGAGTTCCTCTTTGCCATCTAYCATTGCACCATTCCTTCACGAGTCAAATGGAATACAGAGCAAGTACCCCACAAGGTGAATGTGACAGTAACAGGTAAGTTAACAGCTTTTCATCCATGTCCTTTCCCCTGGTAGATGCCATGTGTAATTGCCAGATATTGGGGTATTTCAGCAACTAGAGGTTTTTGTGATTGTTGGTGGTAGGGAGAGGGGAGKGCACATAATTTCCTCCAAGTCCACAAAAGAGAGATGAAAAGTGCATCTAGGTATCCTCAGATGAGTCAATTATGAAGTACCATTCATACTTCTAAGGCCTTTTCTGAAGATGGTGTATATTAAAATAAAAAGCTAAAAAACTTACAGCTTTACAGATGTGAGCTAGTGTGAACCATTGCAGATCCAGTGACTGAAGTAATGACAACGTATACAAACAAGGATCTGGCATCAACAGTTACAAAGCTATGCAGGAGTAAGTAGGGCTGTCACATGGAGCAGCTGCACCAATTCTCAGTCTTTCACAAGTATGCACGTACCCAGAGCTGTGCTGGAACGGTAGTTCAGTCAATATCTGATATACAGCACAAGCCAAGTTTAGTAAAATTTTCATTTTGAGCTTAAAAATTCTTTAAAAAAAGCCTTCACACCTTTTGAAACAACATTTTTTTTCCAAACCTAATGTTTCTGTATAAAAAGGGATTTCTAGCTTATACAAGAGATGTATCTAAAGAAACTGATTCTTAAGAGGTATTGTTAAGTATGAGTGCTTAGAGTCAGGAAAAGCTACTAGGGTCATTCATAGTTTAAGAGAACTGCAGGCTATGAGGTGATTAGTGTCTGTTGCTGCATGCTGAAGTTCTACAGGCGTTGCTATTATTACAGCCCAGCTAGGCCATAAAATTCTCCTGGACAGTGCCTGTCATATGAATGTCAAATTAATCTTTTATTTGTTTTAACCAGTCATTTAGAACTGTGACTGTTCTATTGAGCTAAGTTAGAGCAAGAAAAGGGTGTAAGCTTCTCTGAAGCCTAGGTAAATGACTCGGGATGCCCCACAGAACCCCTCATTTGCTGTAAACCAACTGATTTTTTTTTTTTTTTTTAAATACTGTTTTTATAATTTCAAAACTCAGGAGACAGTACCTGCCTTTAGACCCATGAAGATGGCAGCAAATGTGAGCGTGAAGTGCAATCTGGGAATGTTTCTAAGACGCTGTTTGTTTTCCCGTCGCTGAGGTAACTTGCCAATTTCTCCGTCCTTTAAGAACTAACTGAAACGGACGGCACCCGGCACCCCCGACCTCCTGCGGCCCCCTCCGCTATTAACTTCTCGCCCAGCTGAGGAAGGGGGGATGAAGCGTTATTTTTAATAGCTGCTCTCAGCCCTCGTGGGGTGGTTTTGAAACCCGGCCCCAGCCGCCGGGAGGCCGCGGAGGGAGGCAGGGAGGGTCCCTCGCCACTAGCGGCTCCGCGGCCGGGGCAGCCCCAGCGGCCCGCGCCCCGGCACTCACCTGCACGCGGGCTTCCGTCAGGTCCAGGCGCACGGCCAGCTCCTCTCTGCGGGGGCAGCACACCGTTAGCGGCTGCGCTGCCTGAGCGGCGCCCGCGGCCCCGGCCCGGCCCTCCGCCCGCCCGCCCGGGAAGGCCGCCCCCTCCCGCCGGCGGCCGCTACCTGGTGAACACGTCGGGGTAATGGGACTTGCGGAAGGCGCGCTCCAGCTCCTCCAGCTGGAAGGTGCTGAACGTGGTGCGGTACCGCCGCTGCTTCCTCTTCAGCGGGCCCGGCGCCTCGCCGCCCGCTGCCGCCGCGCCGGGCGGGCGCCCCCCCCGCCCCGTCGCCACCGGCTCCTCCGCGGGGGCGCGCGCTCGGCCGGGCCGCGGCGGCGCCGCGCGCTCCTCGCCTGAGGGGAGAGAAGCGGGGAGTTACCGGGGCGAGCGGGGAGCGCCCCGCCGCCAGCCCCGCCGCCCCTCACCGTGCCGCCCCGCGGCGGGGCCCCGGCCCAGGATGCTGTCGATGAAGTAGGAGGTGAGGAGGTGCAGAGCCGGCGGGGCGGCGGGGGTCGCGCTCTGCATCGCGGCGGGCTGGCGGCGGGCAGGGTCCCCGCGCCGCGCCGGGTTTTATTGGCGCGGGCAGCGCCCGGCTCCGCGCCCCGGCATTAGCATTTCATTAGCGCGCTGGCGTCAAGGCCGGGGGTGGGACGCGCCGGGCCCCGCTCGCCGCGCAGGGGCCGGGCCCGCCGCGGCCTCCCCCCGGGCGGGCGGGCAGAGAGCCGCCCGGTCGGGGTTGCCCCATCGCGCGGCCGCCTCACGGCCGGGCCCCACCCTTGGGCCGAAACCGCCCGCCGCCCGCTCACCCCCGCTGCCGGCAGGCGGGCCGGCGGTAACTTTTTAAAGCCTCCTTCGAGGGCGCGGGTTTGGAGCGGCTGCGCTGAAGTTGTGCCGGTGCCCGCCGGGATGCGGGAGAGCTTCGCGCGGCCCGTCGAGAGCTGCCGCTGTTGGATCGGGGCTCGCGTTCACCCTCTGCGCTGCTGCTGGGAAGAAGGGAGCAAGGCGTGACAGCACCTGCCTGAGCTCCAGGAGTGCGAGGGGGAACTCGCTCGCTTACACAGAAGGAGAAGGGTCACTAGGGTTTGGCTCTCTATTGCTTCTGCTGAACTTAAACTTGTTGAATTCAGCTTTTTAAGACTGACCTCGCAAAGTGCCGTGTGCCGACAAGTGCAGGGAAAATGCACAAACCCATGCAAGATTGAGCCTTTTTTCCTGGAGATCTTTATTCCACTCCTGCTAGAATTCTGTTGTTGGTGCTGTTACAGCAATGATTCCTCAATAGGAGGTCTGGAAACTATTTCCCACACAGACTTCCAGCAATTCTGTGACCTTGCTATGGTGTACTGCTAGAGACTGATATAAATTAGATGACAAAATGACTTGATCCTGAGGTCTAGATTTTGGGGGATGAGAATAAAATACCAGTTTCTAGAGAGTCTTACAGAGAACGCAGCAGAAAAGGGCTTAAAAAAATAAACTCCAAAACCCAGTGRCTGAAAGCTGAAGCCAGACAAATTTAGATTAGAAGTGAAGCATAGATATAAAAATCTGTGTGTTTATAACTAACCTGTGAAACAACATAGCTGGTGAAGTTCTAGGTTCTCTGTCTGTCTTTGCATCAAGGCTGGATGGTTTACATTTTAGCTGAAGACATAAAGGCTGTCAGTGTGGAGATGCTTCCTGAATCTGTGACCTGTCTAATACCAGATGTCTGGCTGAATAATCTTTTGGTTCCTTCTGGCATTGTAGTCCACAAACAAATGATTTTKTTTTCTTTTGTCCTCCTCTCCTCTCACCTCATTGGGGCTGTGTGAGTGCTTTAGTGCTTCTATCTTTGGTTACTGACAGACCACCTTGCTGTCTCACTGCTCTGCCATAAGGCTCTTCATTGAGTCAGCCCTCAACTTTATTTGTTTCGCTACAAAAATCGTGTTTGGCCTGAAGCAATACCTTTGTGAACCCATTCCTGCAGCACCCTTCATGAGAAGCTTTGGGAAAGCACTTACCAATGCTAACTCTTGAAAAAGTAGGCTGCCTTTATGAGAGATGACTATATTTAAGGGTAACGTTTACAGAAGGTGGTTTTTTACATAGAGTTTTCTTTACCTTTCCCAGATTCTTGTCCTSTTCAGATCCTGACCCTCAGCTTCAAACCTCAGACTGCCTTTTCTCTCTTCGGCTTTGTGAAGTCCTACTTATGTTTGTAGAAGCATGTCATCAGAGGAGAACTAAGGTCACAGAGCCACGTAATAGTGACAAGTGCTGAGGGGAGCACAGGAAGGGAGAGAGAGGTCATGTAACTGAACTCCTGCATCCCCACACATGGCTGTAGTTTTCAGCTGGGGCCATTTTAGAGGAGTGGGGTTTGGAAGTCATCTTCCCTTTTCAGGATGTATGTGGAAAATACAAGGTCCATCTGTAGACTTTTGGAGGGGCAGGGGGCTGGGCATGTGCACCCCTTAAACTCAGAATGGAGAGAGCAAACCTTTAGTCTTCTCCATCTGCCATGAGTTTACCTGGCGTACTGAAGGAAAACAGCATACCCTGTGTTATGGACAAAGGCTTCCTGCTGCATAAATTCCCTGGGTGGTGTGGGCCTTTGGCTGAGGGAACCCAACACTGACACAGAAGAGCTTACGTTAAATATGTGGGGGTTTTTTCCATACAGATCAAACAAAATGAAATACTTAATTTCTCCACGTTCACATACAGTCAGGTGTGTGTTTCCTATGGTTTTAAGTGACTGTACCATAAATTTGCTTTTACTAACAGGTAACCAGGATGTGTGTGCTATTAGTGGAATTATTGTACATGTATTGCCTTTGCCTTTTGGGAGTGACTGTAAGGCTCTCTGGTCCACAGAGTGGCTGAAAAATCTTCTGTCTGAATCATATCCCTAGTGCTTTTGCTAGGTGCAAAAGTTTTTGAATTTGGATCCCAGGACATTTCTTTAGTTGCTATGTTTGCTTCTGAGCTGTTTATTGGTAAACCATTCTGAATCATTGTAAAGGTAGGTGTGTTTTGTGCTTCAAAAGTGTTAGCTTTTACAGTAAGAAATGAACATTTGGGAATTATAAAAAATTAAAGTAGATAAACTTAGCATTTTTAAATTATACATTTTTCAGAGTATGCACAGTCACCTGCAATAATGGAGGGATGCAATTCATAGTGGAAAAAATTTCCTAGTATATCATAGGGATATTGGGATGTGGTCTGTCAGTAGTACAGTGCAGAGGTCACAGGCCAGTCCTGCACAGGTCTAGGTTAAATCACTGAAGTTTACTAGCTATGCTCAGTGCTCTCTTTTAAATAATGACACGGGGGGTGTGTGTGTGTGGTTGTCTATGCTGTGCTCCTTGACCAAATGGGCCTCTTTTCCCTCCCCTGTCTGCTCTTCCTTATGTGCCTCCAAGAATTCTCTAGACACTTTTTTTCTAACAAACTCCCCGATAGTTCAACATCTTAGGGCACTATCTTAGGGCCATTGTTTTCTCTGCTTGCAATTGTATTTTTAGCAGCTTTTGGCTTCACATACCAAAGACCTTACCTGTGTTCAAAGGCTTAAAGACTCATTTGTGGTGGAAAGAACAGTGGTTCTATGCATACTATGGACCAAATGTCTATCATACAGTTTCTTTCAATTCCAGGAAACAGGATTTGAGCCATCTAATTTCCTCTGGACACAAGAAGCTCTGTCAGAACCTTATCAAGGAATCTGTTGGTTGTGAAATACCCTGTGATGTGCTTCCTTCCCAGGTTATAGTTACACCCATGTCTTTGCCCAAAGAGAAGCCCCTGAATCTTGGAGTGCGGGCCCAGGAACTCCAATGAGATCTCCAGAGCCAAAAGTGACTAAGTTTTGTTACTTTTGTGTTCCAGACAAACCAAATGCAAGAACAACCCGAACAGCAGATAAAGCACCATTATCTCCTTGCTAGTTGTTCAGCAACAGCCATCTGACGCAGGCTGATTTTTGCAAAAAGTATTTTCCTGCATTGCCCTCAGCAGAGCTGTTTATTAGGAAGCTGTTTTTTCTTTCTACAGTTGTGTTTTACTGGTGTTTCCTCTTTTGAAACTGAGATAAAAATAGATTTTTTTTTTTTAATCAAAAAATGGCTGGATGAGAAGGTCAGTCCTATTTCGTGTTTTTGCGCGTCACTCCAAGATGCCTTGTTCTATTAGTTGGCAGTTTTCTAGCACTCTTCCTATGTTATGATTAAATGAATAACGTTACACCTGGAAATTTTCAAGGATGAATATATTATAACCATTATTTCTAGGATACAGTGTAGACTTCCTTTCATCTTGTATTGGGTTTGCGCGGCAAGGTTTTGGTAGCGGGGGGCTGCAGGGGTGGCTTCTGTGAGAAGATGCCTCCACGTCTGACAGAGCCAGTGCCAGCCGGCTCCACGAGGGACCCACCACTGGCCAAGGCTGAGCCCATCAACAACGGTGGTAGCGCCTCTGGGATAGCATATTTAAGAAGTGGGAAAAAAAACCTGGCAGAACAGCAGCGGAGAGAGGGGTGAGAATATATGAGAGGGACAACTCTGCAGACACCAAGGTCAGTGAAGAAGGAGGGGGAGGAGGTGCTCCAGGTGCCGGAGCAGAGATTCCCCTGCAGCCTGTGGTGAAGACCATGGTGGGGCAGGCTGTGACCCTGCAGCCCATGGAGGACCCCACACTGGAGCAGGTGGGTGTGCCAGAAGGAGGCTGTGACCCCATGGAGAGCCTGCGCTGGAGCAGGTTCTTGGCAGGACCTGTGGACCCCTGGAGAGAAGCCCACGCTGGAGCAGGTTTGCTGGCAGGACTTGTGACCCCGTGGGGGACACACGCTGGAGCAGTCTGTTCCTGAAGGACTGCACCCCGTGGAAGGGACCCACGCTGGAGCAGTTTGTGAAGAACTGCAGCCTGTGGGAAGGACTCACATTGGAGAAGTTTGTGGAGGACTGTCTCCTGTGGGAGGGACCCCATGAACTGACTGGAACCCCCATTCTCCGTCCYCTTGTGCCGCTGGGAGGAGGAGGTAAAGAATTCGGGAGTGAAGTTGAGCCCAGGGGGAAGGGAGGGGTGGGGGGAAGGTGTTCCAAGATTTCGTTTTATTTTCTCATTACCCTAGTCTGATTTTGACTGGTAATAAATTAAATTAATTTTTCCCAAGTCGAGTCTGTTTTGCCTGTGACGGTAATTGCCGAGTGATCTCCCTGTCCTTATCTTGACCCACGAGCCTTTTGTTATATTTTCTCTCCCCTGTCCAGCTGAGGAAGGGAGTGATAGAGTGGCTTTGGTGGGCACCTGGCATCCACCCAGGGTCAACCCACCACAGGCCTTTTTTGGCACCCAACGAGGTGCCCAGACAATGGGACTCATTTCCGACATAACCTCATAAACTCCTGGGCAAAGAAACATGGCACTGAGTGGGTGTATCACATCCCCTATCACCCACAAGCCTCTGGAAAGACTGAGAGATATAATGGACTGTTAAAGACTATGTTGAGAGCGTTGGACAATGGGGCATGGAAGCACTGGGATATAAATTTAGCAGAAGCCGTTTGGCTGGTTAACACCAGAGAATCTGCTAACCGTCCTGGTCGTGCCCAAACAAAACCCCCACATACTGCGGGAGGAGATAAGGTCCCCATAGTGCACATAGGGAAGTGGCTGGGGGAGGCGGTGTGGATTGCTCCTCCCATGGGAAAAGGCAAACCCATTCATGGGATTGTCTTTGCTCAAGGACCTGGGTGTACTTGGTGGGTAATGCGGCAGGATGGGGAGACCTGGTGTGTGCCTCAAGGAGATTTAACCTTGGGGGAAAATAATCTGTGATGTGAGTTGTATGTTGTAGGAAGTGATGTAGCAGGAATGACATTAACCAACGAAGACTGAGTTTCGCAAGGAACTGGATGAGTGCAACGATGACCCAAACCAAGCCGGTGTTGGTGCCCAATGACTGAACATACTGCTTCTCCTGTTCTGAGCACCCATCTTGACAGAGGAGGCCCAAGTCATAGCCTGTTCTTATGAACATTTGGAGGAGTGGAGGAAACCCATGGAATGGGAGAATAATATCTATCTGTTAAAGGACAGGGGTAGTAGTTAATGAGAATGTATAAATCTGTATGTTGGGTATAAAGATGGTTTAAGTATGTAGTGTAAGTTG
Organism: Phoebastria nigripes; assembly: GCA_035582835.1. Taxonomy (NCBI): domain Eukaryota; kingdom Metazoa; phylum Chordata; class Aves; order Procellariiformes; family Diomedeidae; genus Phoebastria; species Phoebastria nigripes. The sequence continues at coordinate 4,573,432 of JAYKAV010002220.1, forward strand.
CAAGTGTTGGTAAGAAGGTATTTCAGTAATGAGARTTAAATACAATGGAATGGTTAGAAGATATATATATATATGTATTAAATTATGCGGGACCTGAGCATGATGCAAATGGTATGGAATAAGGGGTGGAGATGGTATTGGGTCTGGCTGAGATGGAGTTAATTTTCCCCCTAGCAGCCCTCATAGTGCTGTGCTTTGTACTGGTAGCTAAAAAGGTGTTGATAACACACCAGTGTTTTGGCTGCTGCTGAGCAGTGCTCCCACAGCATCAAGGCTGTCTCTCCAACATTCCTCTCCTCACCCCTAAAGGCCAGTAGGCTGGGGGTGGGCAAGATCTTGGGAGGCACATAGCCAGGACAGCTGACCCAAACTGACCAACGGGATATTCCATACCAACATGATGTCTGCTCAGCAATAAAAGCTAAGAGAAAGGAGGAGGAGTGGGGGGCATTCATTATTACAACATTTGTCTTCCAAGCAATCATTATGCATACTGAAGCCCTACTTCCCGGGAAGTGACTGGACATTGCCTGCTGATGGGAAGTAGAAAATAAATCTTTTGTTTTCCTTTGCTTCTGCACGCGGCCTTTGCTTTTGCTTTATTAAATTGCCTTTATCTTGACCCATGAGTCTTTTCCATCTTATTTTCTCCCCTCCCCGTCCTGCTGAGGAGGGGAGCGATAGAGTGGCTTGGTAGGCACCTGGCGTCCAGCCAAGGTCAACCCACCACATATCTGTATTTTTTGGATGTCCTCAGGCAAGTCACACTTACACTGCTGACTGGACTTTTCACTTGGTATTTTGGAGTTGTATTGTGTCTTGTCATGAGCTGGACAACCTGTATTGTAGTTGCTGCCTAATGCCATTGAAAAATGCCCTGAAAGAGTGTGATCTAAATGACATTTTCATCATTTCATGTTTAACCAACCTTGTTGCTACTGCTTTCTTGGTTTTCTTTGGCTCCCATACAAAGTAAAATGTGACAGATGAATCATAAAGTTCACCTTGTCCACAAAGTGTTTGAAAGATGAAAGGAAGCATATGTGTATGTTTGTGGATGACAGCAGCAGCTGCATGAGGGGGGACTGGTATTTGCTGTGCTTGAAATGTTTCTTGGTTTGTTTTAAGGGCACATTGATTATGTGCATCAGCATTCTATATAGTGCTTTAAATACATAAATGTATTTTAATGAAGTTTAATATTTAGGCTTAGAAAACAAAGCCTGTCTATATTTATACTGAAAGAAAGTTCTGAGATAAAATATGTGATGAGGTTAACAGGAAAAACTTCTTGAAGAAAGTCCAAGGAGTTAGTTTGACAGGTCAGCATGGATCTTTATTGGCTTGAAGAAAGAAGATGACTGCTTACTAGAGACTTAAGTGCAGAACTTGGATAAAACAGAAGTGAGTCTGATGAGAGCTGAGTCAACTTTGGTTGATGTTCTAGGAACCAGATCCTGAAAGGTGCTGAACATCTTTAATGCCAATGTACCTCTCCTGTTTGTTTCATGTTCTTATTAATACAATTGGTATCTTATTGTATTTCTGTTTTACACAGCTGCCTGAAGATGTGGGTGAACTTGAAGATCAGCACCTCTCTTTCTTTTTATGGGTTTAGATCTAGGTGATGTGTGGCAATCCTGTAATACTGGGGAACTGCAAGACTGAATGTTGTGGGACAGAGCCTTAGCTGGCATAGCTAGGTTCTCTCAAGCCAATTGATACTTATTATACCAGCTGCACTTGAGTGCAGTAACTCTTTTGTAATGGAATCACAGTATGCTGGTTTCCCATTTCAGTTAATAACTTCTGAAAATAATGTAAGTGCTTTTTGCTGATTAGGCATACCTGACTGCTTGGAAAAAAATGTGTGCACAATACATGGCAAATCAGCTTCCCTTTCTGTGCTGCATATTCAAGAGCACAATAAAATATTAGCTGGAAAACAAATGAGATAAGAATTGGGGTGCTGCTGGCTAACTCTGGAGAAGCCATCATGTTGAGATGGTGGATGCTGCTGTCATTGTGCTCATTCTGACCAACCCGCCTGGAGCAGATGCCCTTCTGTTATGTCCCCATCCAAATCTGTTTGCAGTCTTAATTTCAGATCTGTTCTTTTCTCCCTCTGCAGGCCTTTTATTTTATGCAGGCAAATAAAGTGAGAGCCTCAGTCTTCCCTTTGTGCATTTGGTTCTTGAAGGAGATTGTTCATGAAGGGCAGGCATGTAAGAGGTTGTAAGAGGTTCCTGTTGAAATCATATGATAAAGTATTGTGAGAGAGACCTTGAACAACCTAAACATACTGCACTAAGTGTTCTTTCAGCAGCTGCTCTAATGCACTGTTTCTCAAACCCTCTAGGTGAAAAGTGAAGAGCTCTTTGCTGCATGGGTACCTCTGGCAGTGCTGTTATGATACTGTAGTATTTACTGGGTCTGCTAAAGCCACCCCTTTTGGGGTCACGATTATATGAGGCTCTCGTCTCTTCTGGAAGGTAAAGAATGTATGTTTTAACTTCTAAAAGTTTCTAGACTTTGCATTTATGGAGAAAAACTTAAAAACCTGGTAGAGCCCAGGGGCCCACAAGGCCAAGGATAAATAAAAACAACTCAATATTAATTTATTTTTTCYTGGCATTCTTAAGACAAAGTGCCAGATAATAGATTAACAAGCCAGTTCATGTCTCTGTTTAAGGGTTCCTTTTTGACTCTTTCTGAGGGATGTCAGTCCTCAATCGTGGTTGCACATTCCTAGAGTGAAAATTACACTCTTTTTTCCGGATTACTTTGTATAGGGGCTAACTGGACAGAATGTTGGACTAGACTTGGAAAACCACATTCCTGGTTCCTCTGCTGGCCCACCAGGACAAATCACCATGTCTTTGTGCCCCATTTATTCATATGTAAAATTGGAATAGTCATACTATCTTTGCTAAGTATTGGACTTTGTTAATAAATTCTCTCTGGGGAAGCTGAGTGTGGTTAAAATACTTCATAGTTGATGTTTACCCATTTATGATTGTAAAATGGGTTGCACCCATGGAATTTTTACCTTTTTATAACCCCTAAATATAAACTTGGGTTTGCTTCAAAATGAGCACTGGAAAATTTGTTTCTGATAATTTTTTTCCCTGTATGCCAGTTAATTATCGTGACTACTTTAGAAACGAGTCTTTACCAGATGTGTTCTTCAGTATTGTCTGAGGTCCTCCGGGGTTCCTTTATGCAGATACCCAGTTCTTCCTGAACACTATGACTAGTTCCAACTCACTTCAGTGTTTACAGACAGGGACCGAAGTCACTAAACTTCGAAGTGTGTGAACTGCCTAGTAATGTGCAAGGCAGGCTCTGCTACAATCTCTGTGTGATCTCTGTCTCACTCTTCCACAACTGGAGTAAGTGATTGCTGCTTCATCCTATTTCTTTATAACACTATTTGCTGCTGCCATCATTTTACATGGGGAGCTGAGGCATGGAGAGATGGAATGATGTAGGAAAGGTAGGCTGTTCTGTGTATATAAAGTGATTGCCTGTGTTCAGCCTTGTTGACTGAACTATCAGACTATCCCTTTAATGCACCCACTTTAATACACTAAAAATTTTATAGTAGGCATAACTGTAGAAATCCATAGTGTCTGCATCTGTTCTCCTGACAAAATTGTAAGTGAAGCAGCCTATCAGTGGGTAAAAGTCTGTAGGAGTACGTTTCATTTAGCATGCCTGTGTGCTCACAGCTATTCCTTAATAGCCGAGAAGTTTACTGAAAAACAGATGTAGCTGTAGTGAGGTTCCTGCACTGCTTTGTGGATTGCTTTTCTGACTCATTCTTGTCTTTTCAAGGATCGGAGGGCCCCGTGTTTGGTCGCAGGGTGATTTGGGAACTCTCTCCGCTGGATTTATTGAGGTCTGGAGTCTGACTGGAGTCTGCCACTGATGGTGTTTGTGACAGCTGCTGTCAATATCAAAGGGAAGTAACTGTGGTCTACAGCCAAGCTGGCCTCGCAGGACTCCACAGGGATATTAGAAACAAAAGGGCACCTGTTTGTTGTTTTAAATTGTGAAGAGTCTGTGACTTGGTTCCACAGATTGAAAGCATGGAAGAGATACTGGCGGTTATTAGTCACTTGGCTTCTTTATTTTAGAACCAGTTCTGAACAGCAAAGGCTRTATAAAATTACTCTGTAATTAGCTTTGTGGGGTTGGAATGGAGTGAATTATCAAAAGGAAACAACTAAGTGGTTAAGACCTGAGCTGAGCAAACCCCTCATCCGCATGTTGGAAACTAATTGTGAATGATGGCACAAATGCAGCCTGGATCTGAGCAAAGAGTTGGATAGCTACAGCTGAGTAACCTTATCCAAGAGGAAGGTAAGTGTGAGGCAGAGGGCTCAGTTCAGTTCTCCTCTCCTCCTCCTCTTCCTCCTCCTAGAAAATCTGCAACTGGATTTAGTCCATCTTTATCCAGCAATGTGTAAGGATATTTAACTTGCTGTGTTTGATACCAGTGGTAACAATGGTGTAGTTAGAACTGCTATAGATGGGAAGTCAATGGGCTTAAGCACCTGCTTGATTGCTCTGCTGGAATGGGATATTAGCTGTTGCTTTTAACAGCGGTGTCATAATATTTCAGCAGCAACCTGTAACTGCCTGGATTTAAGATTAATTTCTAATTATTATAACTATTCAGTTTCATAACAGTAGAATGTAAAATGAGTTTTGATGATTGAGGMGGGAGGTTGGTAGGGGTGGGGGGAGAGAGAGAGAAGGAAGGAATGACCAGGGAGACCCTCCTATACAAAGAGCTTGTTCCCTCTTTGCGGTCATGTATGCTGCAGAAGAAGAGGTTTAGGGGGATTTTTTTTTTAGGGAGCTATTTTCTGATAGTGTTCTAATGCGAAATCACTGTACACTGCAGTTAAAAGCAGTATGTGCAGTTTGAAGGGTGTAGTTTTCCTCATCTGTCCCCTGCCCCCACAYGCATATCCAATATGGTTGGAAATGCATATCAATTTCTTGCAAACATCCTATTCACACTGCTGTGATGAAACTGCAGGTTTCTTTCCGTCAGGATTGTCTTGATTTTACCAGCCTGTGGCATCACTCTGTGTGTCTGTTCTTCAGGTGAGCTCTGCAGCGTCTGCTGGCTTTGAAGAGAGCTCTGCACAGTGTGGATGTGAGGCAACACCTTTCTCAAAGCAAAAAACTGGCCCTTTTAATTGTCTGAGGATCTGTGTGCTGTATAAAAGCATTGTAAACTCCTAGCCTGAACTTGCTCATAGGTAATGACAACATCAAGCTGCTTATCTATGTCTCTTTGCAATGGAGAGTTTAAGGAAGGTGAACTCTTTGCTCCCTCTTGTGGTAGATGTAGAAATGTGAAAAAAGTTTGGGGAAAAACTGMCCGTAACACTGAGGGAAGCTGAATGTCTACGTTTTTCCTTAGCATCTTGTGACAGTTAAATGAGAGTTTTGACATTACCTCAAATGGCATGAAAGTAAAAGGTTTTCTGAGATCAGAACACAGCCCTGAAGCAAATAGCTTTTTAAAGCAAGGCTAAATGCTATACTGTATTGTAGCTTTCAAACAGCCAGGGAATGCAGAATAGTGAAATACAGTTACATATATGCTCTGTTGATCAGTTTTTACATATGCACATGAAAGAACAGCTTAGGGCTATCTGCCTAATACTGGTTAAAAGTTTTTATGCCACCTCCTGCAGATCTTCATGCCACTTGGTGTATTTTTTCCTTTATATGTTATTGAGTCTTCTGCAGGTTTGTAATCCAATAGTAGAAAATGCATTCATTTTGTGCTGTGTTAGCTTTCTTGACCTTAGAGTGTACAGAACATTTAGGTAGAAGTTCAAAGATCCTTATCCCATAGGTGGAAATTATGTGCAGTATTACTCTAGAAATGAGAAAAGGAATAGCAATAGAGAACAAGACCCCAGATTACTGCAGGTTACTATATGCTGTGTAAAGATGCTGTGTTTTCTTGGACTTCATAATACCATTTTTGATAATGCTTTTTTGCTAGAAATGTTTATGCACTTACAGAAGAATTGACTTTTTTTTTTTTTTTGTCTTTATAGTGGAGCCGTACGCAATGTTATCTGTGGGGCCAGGAGCCTGGTTTGAAGGGGACTTCGCTGGCAGCGCGTAGTAAGCTTCATGTCTTTGCAATGGGCTGCAGTGTTACTGCATGCATGTATACATGTGGGAGTGTCCAGAGCCTCTAGGACCCTCAGATACTCTGCAGTAATGAACTGGTACAAAGCCTAATCTTGAAGATACTGAGAGGCAAGTGAGGAACATCAGACAGGTGAGCAGTTATGTTGTTATGTAGTGGTTACAGCTGATGACTTGTGTTACCCAGTTATAACAACAGAGAGACAGGTCTAGCTCATTTATACAGAACCTAACAAACACAATAGAATTACTGCCTTTTTGGCCCAATAATAGTTTAAGTGTTAAGCAATGATGGTATCACTGCCTAATTTTTTCACCTAATTAAAAAAAATCTGCAGCCTTGTTTGGTAGGGGAAGACCCTCTTTGAATTGCCTTCATGTCAGCTGCCTCCTTTGCAGTGTTCAAATGTGTGGTCCAGGGTGTGTAAACGTGTTTYGAGCCGAACAGCTGCCTGTTGGGGAAGTGTTTTGGCCAGATGGACCTGCTTGGCAGCAGTGGACTGTTTTCCTTGAGCCTTCTGAGTTCCAAACTTCCTATGGAGTGTTTTGAGGRAGGCATCTTGTTTTGCCAGGTGTTAGAACAGGGAAGCCATCTTTTGCCACTGCCTAAACAGTAGTATCCCAGGCTAATAACATCCTGCAGGTTATATCATGACTTGCCCTCTCTGTTGGCCGTAATTATAGCCATTTAATGTCTGCAACCTCCAATATTACCAATAGTCTTGTGGACAATATGAACCATTGGTGTTGGCTAGGTGTATCATGATTCTGAGAAGGTGGTGAAAGATTTTAACATTAATGAAATGCTCTGATTTTGATGTGGTTGTCTTGGCAGTTCCAATCAAAATCGCTTTGCATTTCCCTTTGCTGTGGTTTAAAGAATTTGAGTTTGCTGCAGAAGGAGTATGTAGATATCTGTAGTTTTACTGCTGGCATAGAAAAAAAAATCCAAGGAAATCAATAGTTGCTTTATCTGGATTAGAAGCTGGACTTTAGGCATAAAGTGCTCTAAGCAATGCAAGCATTGAGTGAGCCACCAGGACTTTTATTTTCAGGTATTGCAAGCTGTTGTAAATGTGGAACATCCTGAACTGAAATATCTTCATGTTACGTGTCAGTCAAACATGTTATCCAGGGTGCACTTAAGTGGGTAGGTGTCTCCTCTCATGTTTTTCCAAGGTGTTGCTGTCATGTTGCTGGGGATCTGCAGAGATACAGAGATAAATATTTCAGTGGTGTAAAGTTTTGCTTAATGATGGGATGTGTCTCAAAACATACATAAGATCTACTGGAGTATTGATTGCTCAAGTAGCCCCCTTAAGCCCTTTCACTGCATGAGCAATAGAGAATGGGTGCTTACGCTGAGAAGCGGACTACATGCAGAAGTGGTGGACGAAAGATCTCACAGGAGATTGGAGCAACAAAACACAATGAAAAATGTTCTACTTAATTTGGTTCATTGGCTTTTTTTTTTTTTCATTAAAGTTAAATAGTTATCTGTGAAAAACCTGTCTCATGGGTGCTGGAGGTGCGAGCTGCTGTTTGCCATTGTGGTGCAGTTGTTCCAGTGACGGTCAGTGTTGGAATGTGCTGACTAGAAGTTGAAGCCTATGGGACAAATCTGTTTCTTTCTCTTCATCCTTAAATGGCCTCAATGCTGCTAGCTCCAAGCATTTATACCTCAGGAGAAAGGTGCCAAACGGTTACAAGAGTGGCCCAGAAAACCCTTGGATTACAATAAATAACTGATAGCATGGGTTCCTTTTTGTATGCTTTCTGGCTTGGAGCTGTTCAGGATACACATAGGTGGACTGCTCTCAGTAACTGCAAGGGATATGTCTCTTTTTCCTCTTTAAAATGAAAACCTGAGATTCTGATGGGATCATGTGAGTCTAGTAATTGGGTCTTGAAAACAGACCCATGAAACAGTGCAGCACTTGTTGGTGAGTTATGGGAGGGCTGACAATGCTTTAAAAAACAGCTCTGTCTTGACTCTTGCTGCCCATTTCCTCGTGAACCCTTATATGTACTGCTCTCCTTCCTAGTACGGACAATAACAAGATTTTTGTCCCCAAAGTAGCCCTGTAAAAGGGGAGGGTGTTGTAATTATAGAGAAATGAAGCAGAGATTTATTTTTACATTAACCTGCAACATAAATATCTTTTATCCTGTTAGGCTGTTTCAGAGTCCTCATTAATGGATTAAACTTGCTAGTTTGTCTCTTTATCATGTTGATAGACCTGTTAAATGAAACCCTGAGAGATCAGACAATTTAGTCCTGTGGCCAGTGGCAGCTTTTCACAGCAGTGATTTCTAGCTGGGTTGTACGTGCCAAATGTCCAGGCAGCTTGTGCTTATCAGAATCCATTATACTTTTTGTTGACTTGAACCATTAATAAGCTGTCAGATTAGGTAATTAGGCTGTCTCTAGTAGCCAGGGGAAATTGTTTTTCTCTAACTGATGGTATGGGTTGTGCAGTTGTGCAGATAAGCACTTGGTCAAACGGCAGTTCAGGCGATTTTTAACTGGCCTTGCTGATGAATGCAGAAGTAGTGCTGAGACACGAGGGGCAGATAACAACAGAGAGACAGGCACTAAGAAAAATAACCTGCCCCTTTCAGAACTCTCTCCAAATAAGACACTGATTATGGTTCTGATTCTGCAAATCTGCTGCATGTAAGAGCAACCCTGTTAATTTCAATGCTGTGATGGTTTTATAAACATTGCTCCATTCTTCTGAATTAAAACAGACCTGGGGGAATTAAAGGAATTCTCTCTAGGAGGTGTCATTTTACCTCTGTGAGCAAAGCTGGCTACTGCTAGTACCTACTGCTGCTCTGAGATTCTCTTTGTGCAGTGACCTTCTCTCTTTGGCACTGAAGGAGTCTGTTGTGCCCGGGAAATGCTTCAGCTGTTAGTAGATGCAGGAAAATGTTTATTCCATTGAAGCTGGGATCCCAATTCTTAGGTGAATGATATTTACCTATTTCTAGGAGCCATCAATCTTCAGTGTGAAAAGGCTGAGTGTTGTGGCAGCATCCATCAAACAGATGTGTCACTTCAGTTAATGCGAAGACTTTCTGTCGAAATAGACAAGAAAATGAATTTTCCTGAAAAGCCATTTGGGTTCCCCATGATTAAGGTCTTAAGTTCTCAAAGCTTACTTTCTTTATTTGAGCCAACTGATAAGATGGGTGCAAGAATTGCAGAGGCTACTTTATTCTGCAAGATTGGTAAGGTGATTGAATTCCTGCACAGAAAGGCATTTTAAGAGAGAATCCAACTATATCCCCCCCATCAAAAACATACCCACTCCTCTGAACTGGAACGATGTTTGGGAGGGAAGCAAGCCAGCACACAAATAGTGATTCCCCAGACTTGATTGTACTGATGCTGGCAGGTTCCCACAAAGGGCTGTGGGATGGTAGCAGCAACATGTGCTCAGCTGCCCAGTCCTATCAACTCACAGTGACATTGAGCAGAGCAGTTGTGCTTTGGTGCAGGGGAAGTCCAGGGGGTAGAGGGATGGAGTGGCAGAGAGCTGGAACAACTTCTGCACACGTAAATGTTACAGTGAATGTCTTGAGAGAGATGACTTGCTTCTGGCTGAAACCCACCTGCACATGCCCATCTTGCACCCCAGGTGAGTGGAGTGGAGTTGATCTGCTAGCCAGCCTGCCTCTATTGAGCATTGTGTCTTGAGTCCAGATGCATTACAGAGATTTGTAGCCAGGGGTCTGCCATCCTTTGCCAGCTGAGTGACCACTGAGATATATGTGGCATAAACTTAACCACCCCAAAGTCAAAATACTTCTTGACAGGCCAGCCCTGCCCAGGATATATAGTACAGGAGAAGGAAAGCTCCCTCCCCCAGTAAGAAGTCCCTGAAAATGGGGTGTGTCTCACCAGTGGGTTTTCCTAGTTCCCCGATGCCTCTTTGGGAGATGTACACAGGGCATCAGCCAAGGGTAGGGCTGGTCCTTGCCTTGCAGATGTAGTGTACGGACCCTAAGGGGAGCCAGGCGTTTCCTGCTCAGGTGGTGGCACATGGCTCTGTGCCCAGGGAATTACCTGCTTTTGCACTTTCATGCAGCCCCTGATGGGATGACAAAGACCTCACTTTTAAATGTCACTGAAGAAATTTTGCTGAACCTCTGGCTGATAAAAATAGAAGATGTGTTTAAACTTTCTCCTTTTGATTTACTGTCTGAACTTCTTTGGTTGTGGGCTCCAATGCGGCATTAAGCATTTACTGTGGGTTCAGGGATTGGAGACAGTTGATCTCTGGACAACGATCCATTAGAAGCCAGCTTTATCCGTCACTCTGAGATGGGTTAAGCCACTGCTTGGTTTATGGAAGTGGCTGGATTTAGCCTATTGAACTTTGCACTTAAAACAAGATGGAAATCCCCTTGCTTTGAAGTTCAGCAATTGGAGTTAGAATCCAGCAGTTCTTATCTTTTATTTTAGGGATGCAGTTGAATTTTCAGTGTGGCTTTTCCTTAACATAGTTACAGGCTTTGAGCTAACCCAATTCAAACGCAGCCTGCATTCCAGCTTCCTTTGCCTTCCCTCCTGCCCCCTTGTCATGATTAGGTGTGTATGTTGTGGGTAGTGCCAGCGCCTCTCTATCTTCAGCTAAACAAGCACAATCACACTGTTGCAAAGCTCCTTTGTCCCCTGGGTCTGACAACGCATTAGCACTGTTCCATGGAGTGAATGGGACACCTTTCACCTTCAGATGAGAGCTCCATGTGGACTTAAGCAGGGTTTCTCCCTTCCTTAGGCTCCACAGCCCCTCTCCCTCTTGCTTGGGCAGCTGCCCGCAGTTGCCTGAAGCCCTTCATTCCTCTCGGCCCTTGTCCTGCTCTGCTCAGTCTTGTTACACTGTGATTTTCCTGGGCTTGCTAGTAGTTGTCCTGGTCTGGAGAACTTGATCAGGTTTGTCTGGGGCAGGATTCCTGTTTCAGGGAAGCCCTAAGAAGTTTACTAGAGACACAACAGATCTCTGATATATTACTAACACTGCCTGTGGCTGTTTGAGACAAATACTGTTTCTGAGACAGTGAAAATGCATAGAAAGGGGAGTTGAACTTAGAGAATTCCATTGCATTTAATGAAAATGTTGAATATGGAGATGTTTTTGTTCATCAGTAAAGGGAGAGATCAGCTGAATTCAACTGGCTGAATTTAACAGCCTGAATACAACAAACTTGGTGCAGGGTAAACCTTAAGGTGCACAAAGTCAACGACTGGCTTGGAAACTCTTACTTCCAAGGTAATGGCCACAGATCAGCTACCTATAGTTGTCAAACAGCCATAAAAGTGCAGAGCCCTCTCCAAGTCTCCTGTAATGGGAGAAGGGGAAGGAAAGGAAGAAATACTGTTAAATATTCTGTTGTGGTTTAACCCGGCAGGCAGCCAAACACCACACAGCCGCTCGCTGACTCCCTGCCTGTGCCCCCCCTCAGTGGGATGGGGGAGAGAATTGGAAAAAAAAAAGTAAAATTCGTGGATTGAGATAAAGACAGTTTAATAGAACAGAAAAGGAAGGGAAAATAATAATAATAATAATGATAGAATATACAAAATGAGTGATGTACAATGCAATTGCTCACCACCCACTGACCGCTGCCCAGCCCATCCCCAAACAGCGATAGCTACTTCCCGGACCACACCTCCTATTTATATGCTGAGCATGGTGTCATATGGTATGGAATACCCCCTTGGTCAGTTGAGTTAGCTCTCCTGGCTATGCTCCCTCCCAGCTTCTTGTGCACCTGGCAGAGCATGGGAAGCTGAAAAGTCCTTGACTAGTGTAAGCACTACTTAGTAACAACTAAAACATCAGTGTGTTATTATTCTCATACTAAATCCAAAACACAGCACTAGGAAGAAAATTAACTCTATCCCAGCTGAAACCAGGACATATTCTTGGCCTGAATAGGTCCTTGATGAGTCGGGTCGTTTGTTTGCCTGGCAGAGAATGGGTTGCAATAAATCAGAGTCCACTTTTTTAATATCATGGGGCAATTGAAGTTTTTAATTATTTTAACTTCAAGGCTGGGCAACTTTTCTTCCCATAACATGAGTAGTGCTCAGAGAAATTGTGAGAGGGAGGGAGATAAGGAGGCACTGCGGAGTGAGAGGGCAAGAGTCACGCTGGCTGGAGGGATGGTGTGGGATTCTCTGTAAAACATGCTCTGTGCTCACAAGTGCCATTGCTTTCTGTAGCTCACTAATGCCATGCCAGTACTAGTGAGCTGTAAGATCTTAAATTACTAACAGGGCTTTGATGGATAAGGAAAGTTCATTGTGGATTTCCCTGAGAATTAACCCAGTGGTGCTCTCAGCTGGGTGACAGCAGACAGGCGATGGACACCTGGGAAAGCCCAAGCTCCCACTGTTGCTTTTGATGCGGCAGGTTGCTAGCTCTGGGAAGCGCATCCTGTGTGACAGCCGGCTCTGTGCTCCAGCCCCTGCGGCCGCTGCTGCAGCCCCGGGGCGGCCCTGGCTCCTGGCCCGCGGGCCGGGCTGCTGCAGGGAGTCGCCGCCGGCCGTGCTGCCACCGCTGTGTACAACAGGCGGGACCTCCCTGTGCCAACCCCTTCAACTGTAGAGCCCGTCTGTCTTCCGAGCTTTTGGCGCGCCGCGTGTCGGTTTGTATTTTGGCAGCGTTACAAAAATCATCGCTGCTGCTGTCCGCCTGCTTTTTGTGATTGCAGGAGCTCTAGTCATCTCCAAAAACTGTGTTACTGTTTTCTGCAGCATCCCAAGAAAACAGCTGAAATTAACTTGTTTCAGATATCAAATTGGTATTGGTAGTAGCTAAGAAAAAACAAGAGTAAGTGGACAGAGGGCAAGAAGAGAACTTCTGTTTCCTTCCCTATCTAAACAACTTGTTACTCAGTCTGTATGAACACTATGTTGTATCTGGTTTCTGCAGAAAGTCCAGGGAAGAAAAAGGCAAAAATAACGGGTCTAGTAGGATCCAGGTGTGAATTGTACATAAAATTTAACAGGACCGTATGAATAGCTCTTATAGAGGTGACACCTCAGACTGAGAGTGAACCCATTGGGCATCCAGCCAAACAGACACAAAGGGTGGGAAATACCTTCTGAATCCCAGAAGCATCTGGCTGTAGATAGCACAAGATGCTTTGCACGTGTATCAAATCCATTTTCAAAAATCTCTGTGCATTCCAGGAGACTACTTATTTTCAAAGGTGACTGAGCAGTCAAAGTCTCAGCATCCTTTTGACTTGCTGCAGGAAGCCAGGGTGCTGAGGATACATGACCCCAGCAATTTGTGCTGATTGGTGTGAGGTAATACTTCCAGCCAGCCCTTGCTCCTCTGCAAAGATTGCATCACTTGTAGCAGAGCAGGCAATGGTTCAGTTCCTGAGCCCTCACAGTTCACAGCTCTGTTTTGTAACTTAAACCACCACTGATGCCAGCCTGTGAACATGCTACTCTGGGAGCTGCAGTGGCCAAAGCCTCAAGTTCACAATCTGTGTGGAACTGGCTGCAACAGCTGAAGAGATAACCTTTCTTGCTGGTTTACACCTGACCTCTTCAGCTGCCACAACTCAGCCTGAAAGTGCTTGTGAATCAGAGCCCTAAATGCGTATCACAAAGAAACCTGAGGTTGGTTTATATGAGAAAAGAGCTTGTGCCCTACCTGCAGGAAACTGGCACCAGTTTATGGAGGATTGCACCCCATATGTTTCTCTGGCTTGCTAAAATGAGCCCACACTGCATAGCTAACCCAGCTGTGGAAGAGACAGCTGGTTTGCATGCTGTCCCCTGCACCATCAGCCACAGGTCCAGGTTCTCCTCATCTCTGTGTTATCTTTATGACCCATGTATGTGAGGCTGGACGAAAGTCAGGMAAAACAGATCTAGACTGTCTGATCCAGTAGCAATCCTGCAGCACTTCTTTCAGGTCAGAACCAGACACTTTACTAGAAAGGCGCAGAGAAGTGTTTAACATGTGGCCCAAGATGTTTCCGTGAGGGGAAATCCCAGAGAGAGGGTCAAGATAACAGTGAATTATCACTACATTATCTCGTCTGGGAATTGGGATTCTCTCTGCTCTTGGGTGAAGTAAGATACCCCTGGCATTGTCATAGTCTCAGAGATGTATGTAAAACTTACTAGAGCTATTTTGGCTGTTTTTTTCCTGTGCCCATTTCCAGTGTGCATTGTCAGAAACTCCTCTCGGCCTGCTGCTCAGCCAGGTCTCTTGGAGAGCTTTGGAGGAAAAGCTACAAAAATTCTAGGGGACCTGAGATTAAGCCTGAACCTAGAACCTAATTCCTGTGTGTTCAAGGCAAAGAAGATACAAAGATGGTCACTTTTTACTGCCTTGGTTTACTTTTCCTATAGCTCGTGTCTTGATCCTATTGGAAGCAAGACAACAGGATCAGTCATGGTGTTTCCATGGCATGAGGTTCAACAAGGCCAAGTGCAAGGTCCTGCACCTGGGTCGGGGCAACCTCTGGTATCAATACAGGCTGGGGGATGAAGGGATTGAGAGCAGCCCTGCCGAGAAGGACTTGGGGGTACTGGTGGATGAAAAGCTGGACATGAGCCGACAATGTGCGCTCGCAGCCCAGAAGGCCAACTGTATCCTGGGCTGCATCAAAAGAAGCGTGGCCAGCAGGTCGAGGGAGGTGATTCTGCCCCTCTGCTCTGCTCTGGTGAGACCCCACCTGCAGTACTGCGTCCAGCTCTGGAGCCCTCRGCACAGGAAAGACATGGACCTGTTGGAGCAGGTCCAGAGGAGGGCCACGAAAATGATCAGGGGGATGGAACACCTCTCCCATGAGGAAAGGCTGAGAGAGTTGGGGTTGTTGAGCCTGGAGAAGAGAAGCCTTCGGGGAGACCTTATTGCAGCCTTTCAATACTTAAAGGGGGCTTATAAGAAAGATAGTGGCAAACTTTCTAATAGGGCCTGTTGCGACAGGACAAGGGGGAATGGTTTTAAACTCAAGGAGGGTAGATTTAGACTAGATATAAGAAAGAATGTTTTTACGCTGAGGGTGGTGAAGCACTGGCACAGATTGCCCAGAGAGGTGGTAGCTGCCCCATCCCTGGAAACATTCAAGGTCAGGTTGGACAGGGCTCTGAGCMACCTGATCTAGTTGAAGATGTCCCTGCCCATGGGAGGGGGGTTGGACTAGGTGACCTTTAAAGGTCCCTTCCAACCCAAACCATTCTAAGATTCTATGATTCCTTCCATTGCCTTATCCACAAGATGGAGCTGGAGGGGACAACTAGGACCGGAATTTGTCACTGTGTTTTTAGGGAGTTGTTTTGCCACAAAGCAACTGTTAGCACAGTTGAAACAGCAACAGGGCTTGGAGAAGATGTCAGAGACAAGAATCATTGACAGACCAGTAGGTTACCCATGGACCCTGTTTCCTCTTGGCTTTTTACTGAGAGTTTTGTGTTGTGGCAAAAAGCATCACACTCTAATGCGTGCAGCTAGGAGCATCCTGCAGCATCTGATATCGAGTGCCAGAGTATAATGAAGCATTGACCAACTCTTCTCTCCAGCACAACGTGCCCTTACATACTGCCATCCTGAAATTATTGATTAGCCTTGGGTCCGGCTGATCTTGTGTTGAGAGCTATTTTTGTGCACAAACATCAATTCAGAGAGTCTTCTTGCTCTTTGGGAACAAGAGCCACCTCAGTTCCCTGGACACTGATGATTTTTTTTTTTTTTTTTTTTTTTTTTTTTTTTTTTTTTTTTTTTTTTTTTTTTTTTTTGGTATCATCTGCAGCAGCCAGGAGCGTGCAAAACTTTGCTGATCTTGTACGGTATCTGGATGTGTTGGACCCTAGGATGGCCTGGCATCTCTTTGGAGTAGAATTTTAATTTCTTATTTCCTAAAACCTTCTAAAGCAACAATAACTGCAATGTTCCTGTATTATGCCCCAGCTGTCTCTTGTACTTTCTTCATCCCTGAATGATCTTTTTGTATTGGAATGATTTACATTGTACATAGTGCAGTTGAAGTGTGGCTTCTTTGCTTCCTTAGCCTGCCCTAGAGTAATCCCTTTTTAGAGATTTCTTACCTTCCTATACCTGTGAACTTCTGATATTGGAGTCAGCTCCACTTGCCTCTGGTGTAAGCACAGATCTGAAATGTAATATGTATATAAACAATTTTTGTTACTTAAGACTTTGGGATTTTGGAACCTGTGGCTACTGAAGATACACTTTGTTTCCCTTTTCCTATCCCCCAGGCAATAGGTGCAGATTTTTCTGTATTGCACTAAAATGATTCCCCCTCTGTTTATTCCTGACCAGAACTTTAGCATAATTAATAGAGTCCATGCCCAGAAAACATTACTTGTGTTTGATGTGTTGGGACAGGAATTTAGAAATTGTGTTGATACTCACAGAACATGTGATTCAACAAGAGTCCTCCAGCGAAGACAACAGGCTTTGGACTAAGCCAGAGTATGTAATTATTTACATGCTGACACGAGTGCTTTGATCCAGGTTGTTTCCAGTCACTTGGAATTACAACAACGTCCTCATCTCTTACCAGTTTGCTACAGATGCCCCAAAATGCATTGTTCTAAGATATCACAGATTCAGGTATGTCAGTTGCTGTGTGAAGCTTGTAGTGCTGTTCAGTTTCTGCAAAGCTAAAAGAACATCTATAAAATGTCAATAGGAAAAATTTATCCTTGTCTTGCATGACCTCTTGCTTAGTTACAGCATTTCACATGTAATTCTATGCATACCTCTGTAGCTTAGTTTTGCACTTCTCATATCTCATCAGAGACTCACACACATGCTGTTTTAGAAGCATAGAATGAAACATAATGGGAAAGGACTTATCTCTTAGTTTAGAGAGAGATTTATTAGCCTAGTCTATTTATATTAAATTAAATTGCATTATTACTCTCTCTTCTCTATTGATTACCTTTTCGAGTGTGTCTAAAGTGAGCAATTGCCATGATCTTCTAACTCACTGACATCTGAAAAGAGGGGATTCAAACAGCCTTATTTCAGGCTCTTTTGCTTAAATATATTTACGGAATTTTGTAGCTTATCCATTATTTCCCCCCTCTCCCCTACCCTTAAGTTCATCTATCTATATGTAACTATGCCTGCTTGCATTGTGTRTGATAATACTATGCAATGTGGTTTTCTTCACTGTAGGCAGAAAACATGCAGCTGACAAATGAATTGGTCAGACTTGTGCAAGAAGAACAGACAATTTCTGGATTATTACAGCTTCCAAGAGCTTCACTGCAAGTATGTTATCACTTCTTCAAGATTTCTCTACCTATGCAGTTAAACAGATCTTGATAAGGCTTGTCTGTAATTCCACTTCTTAATGACTCTAAATAACATTATACCTTGCAATCTCATTATCTATGTACCATGGTATCCAAAAGTCTTTCTATGCTTATGGAAAGTAAAACAACAGTAATGCCAAGTGTATATGCAGGTCTTGTTTTACTGGTTTTTATCTCAAGCTTTGAACATTAATGTAGTTCTTAAAATCTGGAAAAGCATGACAAAGAATTTTGCATTCTGCTTTTTGGTGGGTTGATGTATCCCTCTATTCATCAAAATGAGTTTGTTTACCCCAGTTTTAGCTCTGGTAGGTTGGTTATACTTAAGTAAATCCTCTAATATCATGTCCTTGCAGGTGCAATTTCCTGCAATGGGAGTATTGCTGTTGACTTGGTTGGAGGCTGGGGGATGGAGTGAGGCCCTTGGAGGCAGTGACTAATCTCTAGGCATTCATGTAACAGAGAGTAGTTATAACATATTGCACAGGATACATGCATGGGTACCCTCAGTCACTAAGGGGAGCTATTTTGTAATGGAAGTGAGTTATGAAAAGGAAAAAATGGAGCTAACATTGATGCTGAGAAAAACTGACTATGATGTAAATTTTATTTTTTCTGGAAATCTATCTTACATTGAGGTCTCTTCGGTATCAGGAAGCCAGCAACCCCTTCACCCTGCAGCAAGGCAACAAGAGCTCACAGGGGCTGCACCTAGCTTGACGAAGGCCAGGTCTCCGCACTGTTAATGTCACATGACTTTGGAAAAGGCTTCTGACCTGTTTCCCTTGTGAATAGCGACATGACTTCATGCCTGAATTTTTTCTTTGCACCTTGTCTAGACATTTATACCTGTGAACAGGGAGTGTTGAGCTGCCACCAAGCAAAAAGGAGAATTCTTATTTGAAAGAATTTCATAGTCACTTTGTGCAGGCAGAAATGAAGACATGAAGGTTGTGGCAAAGGAGAGTCCGATCTAGAGATTGTCTTGAGCTTCATGAAAATGATCAGACAGAACCCTTCCCCATCGCAGAGCACTGCTGGCATGTCATTGGTATGTTGTCTGTATTCATCAACTAAAGGGTTTGCCCTAGGCAGCCGAGTAGCACAGGAGGGATATACAGGCCTCAACCCTTGCATCTCTGCTAGTTCCCCTCCTTGTCACCCTGAGAATTATATGACATGTCATTTTCTGTCAGCTTCTTTTCTCCTTCAGGAGTGCTGAGGCAAATAATTAATTTAGCTTGTTTTAGAAAATGTCATTTTGCTATCTCGATAAATTAGCCTGGCTGCTGTATCCCTCTGAGCCATTCAGGCTGCTTCACTCATAGCACCCCATGTGCCTTCTGGACTTGAATTTTTTATTATTATTTGTCTGAACTTCTTGCATTATCTTTAATTTATATTACCCCTTTGCTTTTTTTCTCATTTGTTCACAGCTGATAACTTCGATCTTGCCAGTCATATCAGTGCCTGATGTTTTAGTGTTCATATGCCTCTAGAGCTCTTTATAGCTTTCTATTAGTCTGTATTATCCTTCTTTTATGCCCAAGGAAACCTCACTTTGTGAATCATGTCCTTACCATTGACCCCAAAGCAGTCCTTGCACATAGTTGCACACCACAGAACCTGCAAGCCACTTGTCTCTGTCTGCCCTGAGATTGTCTGCCCCAATCTTCCATCCAATTTGGTTAGTTCTCAGCGGCTTGGAAAACTGTTTTCAGCTTAGCAATATGAAGAACTTGCATCTCACGAGATCATGATCTCATATTCAGAATGGCCCACCGACCCCTTAGCATTGCAAAAATGCAATGTCCAAGTTTTGACATTACTCAAAAGAAAAAAGAGCTAAGTTTTCACATGAAGATCCATGAAAACTTTGTACATTTGCTGCTCTCCTACAGCTTTGCTCAATGACTTGGAAGGCAGTTTAGCAGGTGCTACCACTAAAACAGTAGCCTCCACTGATGGAAGATGACACACAGGAGATAAGGAAGAGGAGAGAAAGGAGCCAGCTGAGGAAGAGGTAGGTACCAGATATGGAAGCCAGAGGGGAGTTTATCTATAGACAGCTTTTAATATCAGCACTGGTTTTGGTAACATCATTGAAAGGGCAGGAAGATGGATAGGATTAGGAGCTAGTCTCAGGGTGAGAGAATCACTGGGTGAAACAGAAGGCTTAGGTCCTGTGAATTTAGAGCATGAGGACTTTGGTAAACGCATGACTATTATTTGCACAGGATCTGTTCCCTATGCCTATGGAATCAGATCCAATGGCTTTAGTGATGTACCCAATTTGGATTGGATTTTGGTCCTGCTAGTCCTGTGGACAAGGTTAGAGAACAGTGGTACTTTTTCTGCAGGGAGCTGTTCAAAATGCATGCTTCATCCTGCAGAACCTTTTGAGGATGGCAGGATAGCAGCCAAACTCTTGAGCTGGCAGAAACTTTGCCAAGTTTGGTTCTCTTCCTCCTACCCCGCTTATGAACTGAACATGTCTGATCTGGAGTCACTCAGAGACAATAAGCATGAAATCTTATGAAAAATTTCAGGACCCACATTTCAAAGCAGATCTGCATCTTACTAAGCCTGTAAAAGACCAAAGTGTGAGTAAAGGGTTGAGAAGACAGAATGAAGGTAACTATATTCAGGGAGGTGATGGCAGGTGAAGGTTATGTGGGAGGAAGAGAATGAATTCATATTTAAGGATTTCTCTGACACTTCATGGCCTGATCTGTGGTGGGTCTAAGTTTAGAGAATAAAGTTAAGATCTGAGGAGAGGGGAAGCAGATAGAGGAAGCGTAGTGCATAAAGAATGTGCTACCCTGGAGGATTTAACTCAGTAGTAGGGAGTCATGGTGCAGCCAGCAGTTGACAGCTTAAAGCAAGCCAGCTAGAGGGATCCGAGTGAACTATCCCCAGAGCAGTAACTCATTAGTGTGACCAGAAAGACAGAACTATGTAAGTCTGTCTTTCAGGTGAAAGAGATGTTATCTTCCAGATGTTATCTTCCTAAAATTAGCTGCTCTCCAGACTCAGCAATAATGGGCATCTTCTGAGGGCTTGGCTATTTATACAAGGCAGCGTGTGAGAGCAGGGCCAACATCAGCCTGATTCTCCTGTTAGCCCGCAGTAAACAAGCGAGCTCTCCTTTGTCCCATTTATGCACAGAGAATTGCAGGCTCTGTTCTCTGGGGGAAGCAGGGACTGTTCTGTCCGTAGGCAGTGAAGATGCAGAAAGCTGTAAAGAGCGCAGGGGGCTGGATCTATGGCCAACCATCCTGGCATAACAATAACGTGCTTGGCTGGGAGGTACGCACAAAAGAAGGTAGGATCACTCCCCTCTAGTATTGCTTCCTCAGCCATGGCTGCAGTAATTTTGATTCCATGTCTTAGAGTAAAAGGACCAGCTGTTTTCTAGTTCTCACTTTCTAAGCATTTCTCTCCCTGAAGAATCATTGTGAACAGCTTAGATGAGAGTACTTTTTTGAGGAGAACTGGGGTGTTTTGCACTGTTAACCCAAGGTAAAATTCTAGCAGAAATTAAGGTGTTGCAGTTTTAATGTGAACTAGTGGTCTGGATACATCCTTAGCTCTGCCACAGTCTTTAACCTGACTGCCCTAGCCCATGGATTACAGACTGTATTAGCAGTCTTGAACAAAGAACTTACCTGTGGTGTAACACAGTAGTTAAAGATTTTGACACGAGATATGAAGAAGGCAGCCACCCATCAGAGCTCTCTTTTGCCTTCCTCTGTTTTCCTACGCCGTCTCCTGAGGCCCTCCAGCTGCTGGGCTGGTAGCAGTTATAGTGCTTGCTCACTCAAGGGCAAGGCAAGATCCATCTGTCTGCTACATAAAGATGTGCTCTTACACAAGACATTTCTGAGCTTCTCTCAGCAGTAAGCATATAACATTTTCCAACTGTTTTCTGACACTATGTTTGGGTATGTTTTGGGTGGGATATAGAATGGGCTGAAAATTAGATACAAAATTTAGTGGAAACTTCCTTTCTCATGTTGTATCTTTCATTAAAACTTGCAATTTTGAAGGAAAAAATAGTGAGAACAGTGAAAATTCTGTGTAGTCCATGTCACAAATCAAGTACAGACTGGTAAGAAAGAGCCAATACAAAGGATTCCTGCTCATCTGAAATCTATGAATCTGCTTTAGTCAAATAGACTGAAATATCCAGCATAGTAAACTTTCCCTTCAAGTTTCTGGGTGAGCAAATAAGGACTTGTTTGTGCAGAGTGAAATATAGTGCCTGACTATGACTGTGACCAGGCAAAAGACCTAAATTCATAAGCTTATTCCTGAGCTGTTCTTCACTAGCTAAATCCACAGTGTCATATGCTCAGAATGTATGTGAGTATCTCAGCTTTCAGCATGCCAGGAGTTAGGCCAATATCTGCTTGTTCTTCTGTGTATAAGCACTTGGCACTGAATACATTGCAGTACTCCAAGCTATCCAATGTAATGGGATTTCCATAAATTTTTTTAATGCAGACTTCAGAAGTACAATGTTTAGCTAGTACATCAAATGGATCTGACTGTTTCCCAAAGTTAAGGGCCTGAGGCTGAGCAAACAGATCATTCTTAGATGCTGTAGCATCACACAGGGACAGTGTAGCTCCAAGAGCAGTAACAGAAACGCACAAGTGCTACTGAAATGAGGCGTGAAGGAACTAGAAAATAAAATAAAAACCCAATGTGCAAATTCAGACCATTTGCCTCTGATCCTACATGAGAAGTGTTTATACTAGGACTGTGTTTGATGCTTAGTGACGATGAGGCACAGTATGACAGGAGAATTAGGAGCCATGAGAAGATTGGATGCACAGCTACTTGTGCCTCTGTCAGACTGGCCCCTCTAAGTTGCTGCTGGTGCTGTTAGTATTATCTCCGGCTTGCTTCATTCCACCTCTGCATGGAGATGAGGGTGTTTTGCCCAGTGCGGAATGGTAGCATGCACAGGCCAAGTTTGTCAATAGGGGGAAAGTGATAGATTTGCTAATCAAACAAAATTGATTAAAATGTTTGACGAGCTACCCAAACTTTCTGAATAGGTTCAGCCATTTGTTGTCATGGCAGCTTTTATTGACTGGCCTTATTGCAACGTCTTGCCTAACTGGACAGTTGTAAAAAAGATTCCATGGAGGTGGTGAGTTATGACTCTTTTTGGGTGAGTTGAGGTTTCAGGGGTGATTTTCATTCCATTTGCAAACATTCCAGTGCAAGAACACACACAGAGAAGTTTCTTTTCTGATTGCTCATTTTGGAATTACATGGCTTGCTTTGTGTTACTGAGGGCTTTCTAATCTCATAGAAGCAGTCTTATTTATGGACAAGCTGTGCTCCATGGATCTTCATCTTTCCTCAATGAATATAAGCAATGAGTGGAATTGGGCTAAATGACTTGCTACAGCACCTTTTTCTGCTTGTTAATAATGGTCTATCAATCATTGCTAAACAAAAGCTTACGAGATAGCTGGCTACCTTAATGTGAATTTGAAGTTTGCCAGCTCTTTATTGCCTGTGTTATGTACATCACAGCAATTTGTTGAGTTATTCAGCTGGAGAGAAGAATTTTATGGTAAGCATCAGGATAGAAATATTAGAGCCAGGGTGTGTAGGAGCGGGATACAGTTAAGTGTTATGCCAGTATACAAGTCATTAATTTGAGGTTACTTAACACAAAACCACTGAAAATAAACTATTTATATGAGAGGTGGGGTTTTTGTTTGTTTGTTTGGGTTTTTTTTTTTTTTTTTTTTAGGGAGAAGGGCGTTTTATTGAAAAGTCAGAATTTGTAAAGAAACATTCAAGGTGCCTTTGGGGAGGCAAATAAAATCTGTTCTCTGATTAAGCTATAAGGTGGGAGACTTTTTTGAATATAGAATTTTAATCATAAAGAACCGCTAACTATGACATGAATAATATCTGCTGTGGCTTTTCCTGGATCTCTTCACTGACTTTATCATAGCACTCCAAGCAATTGTAGTCAAAACATAGTAAATGAGAAAACCAAAGTTTGGAGATGACTGTTTTTTGTACTGGAATATGGCTTATGTTGTCTCAAGTTGGAGTGAGCTAAAGCTCATAGCAGAAGCAGAGGGACTAGATGGAAAGTGGACTCATTTCTACTCTGTTGAAATAACAATGTAGTTACAGGAAATAGGGATTATTCTCAAAGAAGGACCGAAGAAGGAGACAAAGGAAGCTATCAGGATGTTATCACTGGAGATGGGAGTCTGAGAGATGAGGTGAAAGTAGGAGTAGAAATAGCCTTTCTGGAGGTAACTGCTGAGGTAACATGTATTCTGTTTCCTTTTTTATTGACTGGTCATCCTTCCCATGGAAAAGTCTCTAGGAGGGGTAAGATGATGCTGAACGTAGCATCCCTAAAGAAGGTAACAAAGAAGAATATAAGCAGGGAGTGGGTCCACCCGATTCACTGTCACTGCCATCCTCTGTGGTTTTAGGCCATATTATGATAGGACTCAGGAATGGAAGGATGCCTGACACCTGCAGTGCTTCCCTTCTGCTTGGGTCAGAATATCACGAGTAGTCAGAAGCACTTGTCTCTCTCATCCCACTGGCTGCCCACTGGGTTGATTAAATTAATCCTCCTTGAATGGAGGGCTGAACTACCAAGGACCTGAAGACAAAGCCCATAGTCCTAGGTCTCACCTGGATTTTCTGGCAGTTCTTGATGCTCAGCATTTACCTGAGGATGGAACAATAAGATCTATAGTTGAAATCAAAGAATGGTGCAAGCCCTGTCCCAGTGATGGAGTGTCTCCTTTCTTGTCCATACCTGTCCTTGCTTGGCTGAGGGCAGACTAAGCCTTACATTTTACTACTGTGTCCATCTTGACTATGGTCTTAATACTCTGAATGTCAGTCCAAACTGAATGGGGGAGGATGTCTGAAGCTTTTATTTGATTGAGACTGGGACCTCTTTTTTGATTTATTTCTTGAGTTTTCTGAATTTTCCTCCTGGGGGACTCCACTTTTAAGAATATTTAGAGTTTCTTAATCCTGGAAGTTTAAGAAATTCACACAAATATGGGTAGTCTTGGTATAAAGAGGGAAGAAGTGGAAGCCATAATCTAGTTTCCTGTGAACTGGAGACAATTCTTCAAATTACAGAACTTCTGGATTTTGGGGGTATTTTTGCCATGAGTCCCACATTGTTGACCACCTCTGCCAGGCTGTATATCTCTTGAAGATTAAACCAAATCTAAAGTAAGCATTTATGTTTGGTTATTACTTATTTTTGATGCCTAATTTAAACAGCTAAAATTGTGATCTAAACATTAAATTAAAACCTCGGCATCAATTGGGTCGTGTATGTCTGCGTGATTGGTTTTTTATTAAATAGTTTACATGAACGCTGTTATTTATCTTGAAAGCAGGTTGACATGCATATTAATGAGACCAGGTGTTAACTTCATGCTGTTTCTTTCCAACTAAGAAAATCTTGATATTAACTTAGTGTTTTTTACAAGTATTTCTTGTAATAATTATATGATGACACTTTGTGCATCATAATGTTCCAACATCACAACTCTCTCATTTTATTCTTTCCCTTCTTCTGAGTCTCTTGCTCAGTTGCAGATGAATCAAACAGGGAGCGATAGCAGATATAGTTCAACAAGCTTATAGTTCAATAAGCTGAATACAATGATATTGAGGAACCTACCAAAATATCAGTAAAACCAAATAAAGCTCTGAGAGCTGAATCCCAATGAAGCCAGCGCTCTCTAGCCCAAAAGACAATCTTGGTGTATTCCTGGCTCTCCTTGACTACCCAGCTTCATAGCTGTTCAGTCACTGACACGACTTTTCTTGTTTTCCCTAGTGCCAAAATATGGTACCAGCTCATGTGGAGTTGAAAAATGTTGCATTCAGGTTTGTGAGCTTGCAGCATAGATAGCTTTTATTTGTGACCTTTTATTTTAAAGACAGATAACACTGTTGATGATTTAGGTATGTTCTTGGACTTGTTGGAGCAGGCTAGGTAGTACATACAGCTAACCCTAGGAATGCAAAGACACTATCAGGTTGCCGAACTGCAATTCAGCTGTAACTCTTGCAGTGCTGACTTCATCCTTTGCTTGCACGTGAGGTCTTTTGGAGGATCCTAAAGCTTCATTTGCCTCAGTTGGAAAGCAGAATTCAAGTGTGTTGAATGAGTTCTACAGAATTATGCTCTGTAGAGCTCTGGCTTAGCATGGTGTGCTTTTAGTTAGCAAAGGGAACAAGGAGTGAGTGTGTCTCACACCACTTGTCTTGCCTGAGAAGAGCTACTCGGATGTGGAGGGACATAAGGAACAGGAGGAATTCTTCAAAATCTGAGCCACACAAAGCAAAGCTAACTTCTGAGGAGCTTAGGAAGAAGGCCTGTATTTCATAAATAGACCTAGCCCCTGTAAGAGTTCAATCTTGATTGCTTTGGATTTTGGGTTCTAGTAGAACTGTGTTGTTTTACTCTGCTTGTGATACCTGATTATTCACATATATCACAGTACTTGCCACAAGAACATCATTTATCTGTGAGAGTGTGATCCTTCAAGATGCTGCATTTCATGCCCCTAATCTGGTCAACAACTTTGGTTCTAGTTCTGCAGGGGACTTAGGCATATGCTGAATGTAAGTATGTTAAGTTCAAGTTGAATAAGAGCCAATATGCTTCCCATCTCGCAAGTTTATTCCCAGGCCAACTAATGGCTCATAATGGGCACATTAATCCCTGCTTATATAATGTGTTTGGATTGCCCCTCTAGAATAAATATCTTGGTACATTTACATCCAACAGAGGCTTAATTATAGGCTTTAAAGGATCAGTACAGTACGTACGGAAACAAATATATCTTTAAAAAGAAAAAAAAATTAATGGTATTACACTTATTCAGTTCAATTTATTGCATATTGCCAAAGGACACTGTATATATAGCAAGTGTATGTACTCAGGTTACAGAAATAAATTGATTTATTAGTGTTGCTAAACTGAAATGGATGTAAAACACAAAAGTATTTTAACAGCAAGCCAAGATATAAGCAATGAGTTATGAATTATGTTTTTAAAAACATGTTTGGTTTTCCTTTTAATTTGAAATTATGAGCTCAATGAGCACTTAACTTTATTTCCGGTGTTAGTTACAGGTACTAATGGCTTCATTTACATTATGTTAAATCATTACATTAAACTCTCACTCAAGCATATCTTTTCATGGGGAGTCACTAGGAGTTCTTCTTGTGTAAGGGGACAGGACCAGAATTTACAATGTATGGGAGTTGCCATTAAAATGTTAGCATGTCTTAATGGGTTGGGGTGTCAGCTGCTCCCTAGAAGACAGGGTTTTTTTCTACTATGGAATGGGGTGAGTCTACGTAAAAGTTTTGATAGAAAAGAGCCGGCTGTGAAGGTGGTCAAAGAAAGAGTGGAGAGCAGAAGGGCTTTGTGGAAATAGTTGATGAGTTTTTTTCAATGGCGGGGGGGAAGTGCTTGTCTATTTTTGTCAATGTTTTGAAAAATGTCATCAGCTCTCAAGGACTGTCAGCAGGTTTGTGAAGCTGGCACATTGGAGGGTGATAGAAAGAGAGCATTTGGCCTGTTCTTCTCACCTAGAAACCCTGCTCCTCTCGCCAACCCCCCGACAGCTGAGATTTCACTTCTTCACAAGTCTGTGAGAAGGGAGGAACAGAACCAGACCTGGAAGGGGCCTGCTAAGGTCTGGCCCCAGGCATGGGCACAACGTGCAGTTGCCTAGGGCAGGAAGCAAGCAGAGCAGGCGGTGACCACTCTGCCTGCTCTGTTGCACAAAGCTCCTGGTGGAGCGCTGGCCCTTTCAGCCCCGCAGTAGCAAGGGGACCCTGACTCTCCAGAGCCTGTGGTTTGCATTAGAGCACGTGTGGCATTTTCATGTAGCATCAGGATGCAGGCATTTCTCTTGAACAGAGATCCTCTGCAGGCACAGCAAGCAAAATGTGAGGCCTGACAGACTTACTGACATGCAAGAGCAGAGTAATTGGTCAACTCACGTACCGCAGGCATAGGGATGTCTGAGCTGTGAATGTCCAGATGTGTGGTCACCCTAGAGGGCAAGTTGAGGCTTCCCAAAAGACTGGACCTCAATGCATTCTGCACAGCTTAGCACGTGGCTCAGTGGCTCTGGTAGGAATGTGTGGACGTGTGGCAGCTGAGCTGGACATCTTTCTGGGGTTGAAATCCAGACATAAACTACAGCTATTACCGCTGGAATGTGTGATGCCCTGGACAAAAGTGTGTTTAGTATGGAAAGAACACGTTACTAATTCTACTGGCTGTTCTCCTTGATTTAAGCTGAAGCTCCATGTCATGACTGGGATTTCCTCTGTGAGTCCAGATTTTCAGGGAGGTCTGTGTGTAACCAGGGAGACTCCAGCAAAACCTGCAAGAACAGAATCCTTTTGCTCTAAAGTTATTAAGCTAATGAGACCCTGTAGGATGGTCCAAGGACTCAAGGGACAGAGCAGGAAGGAAGCAAGAAAGCTGATGTAAGCTGTGGCCAAGGCAAAAGGAGTATGAAAAGGTGAAAAAAAAAAAAAGCTTGTTAGGTGAAAGTACAGTTGTGTTGCCTTGGCTGCTGCAAGCTTGAAAGATTAGCAGATCAATGTATCCCAGCTGGGGAGGATGAGGAACAAATAGACTTGTGAGTGGGCTTGTGAGGTTTGGAAGCCAGCTGTATCAGGTATAAAAGCAAGAGTTTATCTCTTGGATTTGTAAAGCTCTTATGGTTCTTATTGAGGACTAGATGAGAATTTGAAGTTTTAGAAAGACTTGGGGGTAAAAAAAAAAAAAAGTCTTCTGTGAATGCAGTAGTACTACTAGGAGACAGATTTTTTCACTGCTGGGGCAGGACGTCCTCAAGGACACGGCTACAGAGCTGGTTGGGTCCATTACCCATGAAATGATTTTCCGCAGCCCAGCTCTGGCAGAGGTTGGGATGTTAATGGGCCCTTTGCAGGCAAGCAAACAGGATCCTAAGCACTGTCAGGCAGGGTATGTTCTCAGGCTCCATGGAGGTGAACTCTCACTGTCCTGGGTTTGTAATGTCTGAGAGAATAAAACCTTCACTGCAGACATAAGTTATCTTTTTCTGGGAGAAGTTCTTGGATGGGATTGTTCATCAGTTGAGTACAAAAAGACCCCACCACTAACTTCCAGAGTGAAAACAGCTGTTCACCAGTTTGTTTTGTTTGGTTTGTTTTTTGTTTTTTTTTTTTTTTTTTTAGAGAGGTGTCCCAAATTTTTGCCTGACTCCTGATAAAGTGAGTGAAGTGCTCCTGATACCAATAGTAACCCATGCAGCTGGCCTCAGATTTTAGCTGGGGCTACTGTATATTGTATATGGTTCTCAAAAAATCTGTTAAACTAAAGCATGGCATCTCTGCCTTATTCCTTAGAAGCCCATCTTGTTCTTTGTGAGGTGTTTTCTTTGCTATAAATCCCAACTATTGAGATGTCTGTAGCTGACACTGGGTTTTGAAAGACAGCAGAAACAGATTAGGCCTTTCTCCAGAAATTATTTGTGGTTGAGGATGGGGAGAAGGAACAAATA
Source organism: Phoebastria nigripes (assembly GCA_035582835.1). Taxonomy (NCBI): domain Eukaryota; kingdom Metazoa; phylum Chordata; class Aves; order Procellariiformes; family Diomedeidae; genus Phoebastria; species Phoebastria nigripes. Next base: position 4,602,550 of record JAYKAV010002220.1, read on the forward strand.
GCACATACTGAATGTGGGGGAAACAGTACACAGACCAAGGGATTCACTAGCTGCTGCAAGAACACACACCCAAACTAAAATGCTTTTAGATGTACTGGCAAGTTAGTATTATCACTGATTTTTACTGTTGCCCAACTTTTCTCACAGTATAACTCTGCTTCCAATTGTCAGTAATTTTTCCATCCTTTCAACATTTGGTTGAAATTCCTTCACCTTCATTCTACCTTGTCAGCGCTTGATTCTTCTGGAGTGTTACGAGTGTGTTAATCACGTACTTGCTGTCACTCCACTGAAGTAATCAGAAATGAAGTTACCCTTTAATTATGGAGAGGGGTGTGCCTTTTCAATGCTTCATCGACCCTTGCATTGCTAACATTGAACCTTAAGGTTGTTGGGAATGTCTTATTCAGAATGCCTTGGGGAAGGATTCTGGTTATTTTTATAAATACCCTTCATTTCTCCTACTTTTGAAAGACTTCCTTTTACAAAATATCCCTTCTCTGTAAAAAACCACTAAGTGGCCAGCCAACAAAATTTGCTGCCATCTGCAGTTTTTAAGAAGTGGCTGAAAGTGTGGTTAGTACATGAGTTCCCAGGGGAGTGTCACGGGGGTGAGGCTGGTGTGGTAATTGCTGACCATGGGTAAGACTAAGGGTGATTGCTTGGAGGAATAGTAACAAGAGATTGCTGCTTACAGCCGTCCAAATTTGCTCTCCTTTGCATCTTGGTAATGAGCAATTAGGACTAGCAGAGCAGCTTTATTTGTTTGCCCTGGTTCATTCAATGTACCAGGGTTAGCCTTATCTCCTGCCTTGTTATGGGGTCTTGAAGTTTTTAGGTAGTTGCTACTAGATTTTTGCTGCCTCGGAGGGTTTGGAGGAGCCTGTTAAATCACAGTATGACTGCAGAAGAGCTGGAAGCAGCATAGTGAGGCAGTCATGAGATCTAGGACAAGGAGACTAACTTTATGGTATTAGTCCTCACTGGAGGGTATAGCTAAACTTCCAGCTGTGGCCAAGGTTGCTTTTGGGATGGCAAGGCCCTGCAAAACAGGCTTGTGGTCCTGATTCTGGATCAAGATGGAGATTCCTTTGTCTTTCCGGCAGCAACTCCATGTACAGTGACGGCAGTGGGGCCATTTCAAAAGGTTGGGATTTATACATAGATATTTTGCTTTGAATCAAGTTAAATTTAACTAAAGGGAATTTTCAAGCTGGGAAGTTCTGATTAGAATTAGGCCCAGTTTTTCAAGCCTGGTGTTTACTATAGCTATGGTAAAATACCTTGGATGGTTCTTGTATGCCATGTGAATGCTTGAACCTCTGAGCTATAAAGTCACCATACACCCTACCCCTAAGAGGTACATAAATATTTCCTAAAGAGAAGAACAACTACAATAGCAGATTGCATATAATCAGGCTTATAATGCCTGATTTTTGTTTAAAAATAATGTTGCAGACTCGAGGAATAATTTCCAGTGTTGATTACAAAGTGGACCAATTTCAATAGAACTGAGTTGGTCCAGAGGGATCTTGGTGCTTAAAAAAACTATTCTGATAAACAGATTTGAAACTCTTTTCTGAGCTGGGCAGAAAAAGCATATGTGTCTGGATTTTTCTTTTCTCTCTAGATTTTTCTTTCCCTAGCTGAATTAGCAGATCTGATGTCTTGCTGGTTTTGTGATAGTGTGCAGCTGGCAGCTTCTACTCTTTGCTGTTATTTGAAATACTGCAAAGTGAAACAAAATCATTTGGGGCTGAAATGAGTAGTTCAAGCCAAAACAAATTGTTACCATTTATTCAATATATAAGCACATACACATTTATATATATGTAAAAATATAATTTTTTTTTTTTAATAAATTGCTTTACATCTACCTAAAGTATTTTTTCTCTCCCCAGCTGAACCACTGGTCTAAAAAGATCAGTTATTCACACTTCTCTATTGGTGAGGGATGTTTGCCTTTTTCAGATCATCAGGTCTGTAATGAAATTGTAGCATACTGTCATAGCTTCTCTTTGACAATTCCCCTTTAGGGTTCTTCTTTACCAGGTGTCTTAGAAACCTGACTTTTTATATTTAAGGATCTTGTGTTATCAACCTCAACCTGGACTATAACTTCACCACATAGTTTTTCAGCAAAAACTTGAATTTCAGAAAGTATCTCAAGGCAGCTGCCTTGCTTCCCCTTTAGGCACGTTTGGTTTCTCCTCTGTCTCAAATCAGAAAGAGTGGGGGGAAATGTCATAATTTCTTCTTCTCTTCTTTTTTAGTAACCTTTTCATCAAACATGAGGAGGTGCATGTCTTTGTGCTTCAAATAGTGTTATCCTTAGGCAATGGTTAAGTAGAAAAATGTGTTTCTGCCTTGAAAATCTTATCACCTTGCTTTTGGATTCTTCACTTTCCTTGTGTCTGTCTGCCTGTGTATCCTTTGTGACTGGGCATGTACTATAACAACATTATTTATGTAAAGTACAGGAAAGAGCTGTACATTACGAGTTCAAAGGCAGATTGTAATTCAATAGAGATCAGGCATTTCTTTGATTGCAGCTGATTTGAAAAATGAAAATGAAGTGCAAATAATCATCATTTCCTCCCCTCAATTATTTTGAAAAACAGAGTAACATTTATGTTTTAGAGATTGACTTTTTTGTTTTTACATCTTAAAAATATACTTAAACAGACATGGCTATTAGGAAACCTTTTTTTCAAATGTGTGGCTTCCAGTTAATTTGATATAAAGAGGACACAGTCCTGGGTATATTGCTGCCTCTGCAGGGAAAAACAGGTTAAGAGCTCTTGGGATACCGGAGGCCTCCCCAGGCCCTAAGTAATGGAGCAGTCTTTACTCAGATGCAGCTGGCTGGAGAGTCAGTCAGACTTGAATGACCTGAATGGAAAAGCTATTTATTTTGCTTCTCCAATCTGCCCTCTGAGGAGAAGGAGATTTTCTTGCACTGCTTGGGTCTGAGTAAGGGCTCTGTAGGTTCAGACATCTCAGGACGCCCAGTGGTGGTGGGGCTGGGAGGATGAGGGGTGCTGTGGTAAGAACAAGGAGGATGGAGTAAGAGGACTGCTGGGAAGTGAGCTGGGCTGCTGGAGGAGAGCAGGACCCTGCATCTCCCCAGTGCTGAGCAGGGTGTGAGAGGGGAGAGGGGAGGAGATGCAGGTGTCATAGTCATTTTTTTTTATCCGAGCCGATGGGACATTGATGGGRCTGATTTCAGTGGGGACCATTTAGGGTGATGTGGGATGTTTCACATTCCAGGTGATGTTAATGGGGCCTGTGTAACTGGCTGAGAGATGATGGGACACCCCAGCTTCTTTAGGCTTACCTACCTCCATTAGTCAATCAGCCCCCAGCAGGGCAAGCCCAGAGAAGAAAGCAGGCATTTCTCCTCTGGGGCAGAGCTGGTCCCCAGGAGATTTCCCTGGCTGTTGCTAGATAGTGGTAGATCCATCCACTCTGCTGCACAATCTCTGTGCGTGGTGGGAAGCCTCCACTGAGTGTGGCCAAAGGTTGCACATCTCTTGCCATGTTCCTCTGAATTTTGCCCCATGGCTGATGTTGAGGGGCAGTTTGTTCCTCCAAAACATGGGGTAAGACTTCCCCTTGGTAGGCAGGCACTGGGCAGGAATCCAAAGTAGCTGGCAATGCCTCAGTACCATGCATCTTACAATTTCAGCATCTTCTGGTATAGCTTTAACACAGTATGGAGGAGGGTGACAACTGGGTACACTCTGCACCTGGACTGTCATCACTCCTTGCCCCAAAACTAAGGACTTTTGCCTATGAATATCAGAGCAGCACTGAAATAAGGAATCATTTAGCATGGAGAACCTCCTGCTGCCTCTGTTTCTCCATTCCTGCACCAAATGAAGAGTTGTCTAACTACTGTATGACGGTACCATGAAATATTGAATCGGGGAGGCAGTCTTAATGTTCCAGCAGGTACTGTAAGCAGCACAGCAAAATGATTAATGAGACCTGGCCCTAGCTCTGTCAAAGCCAGATCTGTTGGACTGCACAGTTTCTTCTTTTTTGGAATATCCTGCTCAGCAGCATGTCACCATACAGGCTCACCAGCAAATGAGTAGCAGATGGAGCAGTGACACATTTTATCTTGCAGCAGCAGGGACATTGTATGTGCTAGGAGAATTCGGAGAAGTTAGTTTCATGCGAAGTATGTGATGAAAGAAAAGCTACTGATCGTTTTTCTTTCTCTGCAAAATTGCAGATGGACAAACAGAGAGGAAAGTGGTTGTCTCAAGCAAGGCAGTAACAAAGAATGAAATGTTCAAGAAGTTAAAATTAAAACCCCTGCTATGGCAAAGATACATCTCTGCCTCCTGTGCCCAACTGTTATACCATGGCTTAGTTTTTGTTTCAGATAGTATCCTTTCAATCAGGGCTTTACAAATTGGTAGGTAGAGCTACTGTTCTTTAAATGCCAGATGCTGCCTGTCATCAGAGAGCAGTTAATCCATATCCTGGGCCTTGTGTAAACTGATTCCTCCACCCCTCATAATATAAAGCAGATGAGACATTGTAAAGGAAAATCTGAAAATGAATCTAAGCTGAGACTGAGTTTTGGGATTGTTTGGTTCCTGGGCTCTGCTCACATATACCTTTTCCTCCTCTAAGCTCCATGCATCATCATGTTTACTAGGATACTTAGACTGGAAATCACTGATTGTGAAGTTCGAGCCTGAGGCTGGATCCTGAAGCTAACTAGACTGTGAGAAAGAGTAAAGCAGACATTACAAAGCAAGGTCTGTGTTTGTCCAGACAACATCTAACTCTTGAAGATGCAGTCATTGTCCGAGGTGCATGTAGGGTTTAACCTGTGATAGTCCTTGCAGTAAGGTTTTTTTTTTCTCCATTAAGAGACGTGTAGGGGGATGCTTTCTTCCTGGTTTATGTGGGTAGTGCTTCTCTCTCATTTTCACCCTGATATTGATGCTGCATCCAGGGATTTGGCAAGTATTTTTTCCCAATGACTATATTGATCTATATGGAGAGAGCATATGCAGTTGGCAGCATGCTGTGTGCCTTGCTGTTTACCAGGTACAAGGCACATCCATAGATGTCAATTTGCCATGGCAGTGCTATGCAGTATTGGTGGATTTGGGCCAATGCACTCAAAAAATGTCTCAGCCCTCTCAGAGTCTAATTACTCTTGAGATAGAGCTTGTTCAGGTGAAGAGAGAGATGTGACAAGGTACTGGTAGGGAATGGGTCACAATAACCCAACTGTCCCTTTCAGTCCCTTATCCCAGTCCCTGCTGTGTCTTCTACAATAATTAATATTCTGTTTCAGTGCATGACATCAGACATAATTCAATAGTCTGTTCTCCTCATTTGCCCTGCCCTGTGACATCCTTGATGCACAAAGGGCTGTGACTTATAACAATAGACATATTGGGAACCATGTGCTGATCTGCAAGGTATGTCATGCTGTGCAGAGAGGGAGACGCCGGCAGCCAGAGTCAAGCCTGACACTTCCTGGATTTAAAGGTGTGACTGCACTGCATCACCAGACTCTGCCTGAAGTCTGCGGTGTGAAACATGGTGACTACCAGGAGAGGACAGAAGGTAGCAGGAGTGGGACACGCATGTCAGCTCTAAAGCTTCCCAGACAGTAAGGATGCCATGGTGGGAAAGTGCTTCCCCCTCTCCAGCCCAGAGTCACAAACGTTGGCCAAAACAAATTCCCAGTCCCAAATCCTCTGGGACAGAGGATCTTTTACCATCTACTGCTGATCTTTCTGTTGATTGTGGTCTAGTAAGAAATAGTTGGATTTTTTTTTCGTAGTTGAATGCTTTGTTAAAGCACCCAGCTCTGCACGCAGACAGCAAAGTAGCCAATGTGCCTACCAGACACACGTGAATGAGCTTAGTGACCATGAAACCTAATAGTCCTGCTACAGCTAGGCAGAGTTTAAATAGATGTTCTGCAAAGAACCTCAGGCCAGCTCTTAGCAGCAAATAACAAAACTTACCTGAAGAGGGTCTGATCTATATGCTAGTCATGGAGTTTTGAGTGCTTTTGGAATCAGATCGGTTGTTATATAAAAAGTTGGTGGAGAGGAAGAGACATGTGAACAAAGTTTAGATGCACTCTGAGATGTACTTGCTGCTCCCAAGCCCAGATCCTCTACTAACTTGTATTCTGGGCAGAGCTGCTGAGATTTCACAGATGTACTAGTGCAGCAGTTCACCCGATTACTGCTTCCTTCTTCCAACGCCGCTGGTGCCAGTAGCCTCTCCACAGTGTCTCTGTATTAGTAAATTTAACCCTGCAAGGGAACGTTCATGGGACATGGTTGTCTGCACTGGTATGAAGCATCACTCATGCATCTTCTTCCCAACACCGACGCAAATGCAGAATACATGAGGGTGTTGCACATTATAAAGATTTCCTGAGAATCCACTCAGGATATAGGTCCGCTGCCTATAAATAATGTGACTCTTCTGAGTGCGTACCAACGACATCTTCATGCTGCCCCATCGTGTGTGCTTTCTTCTCCCTTCTTTTTTGAGGTGTGTATAGATATGGATACACATCTGCACTTGTGCACCAGCAAGTGATCAATATGATGTTCAGATATGGGAAAAGCGGAAGTGATCACCTGTCAGGGTCATTACCTTGAGGTGTATGAAGGACATGTTTGAGAGATCTAGGTTAAGAACATGTGTTTTTGTGTATGTGTTCAGTCCCTTAAAGAACAAAAGAAGGAGCGTTTATTCACACTTAGTGTGGGTTTTGTTTTCTGAATTTCAGCTGAAGAGAATAATAGAACCAATCTGACCTCCTTTTTGGCAACATGCAACAATGATGCTCTAATGACAAGCACGTAAGTCCAGATATTTTCTGCTCTCCTCTCTCTTTCCTGAAGATCGAAGACCATCTAATGACAGCCATAATGAGTCTCCCATAGAGATCGAGCTGCACGTTTTAGTATTTTGCCAGTTGAAAACAATCAGACTTTTTACTGCAGGAGAAAAAGGGAGGCAGAATGGAGAAAAAGGCATTCTGACAACAGTCAGCAATTCTGCAATGATCAGATGATCTGCTGACATACTGGCCTTGTCACACCTGGCTGGATCGGGCAGAGCTGTAACAAGAGGACTTGTTTTCCCTTTGAAATCTTTAGGGTTTTTTTCTTTGTGGGAGAGAATAATGAGGCAATTGTTAGCACATAGAGCTTTTACACCAGAGTAAGGAAGATATGGGGGCAAAAGCTTTAAATTGCCTGTCAATTACCTGGTATATTCTGAGAAGTCATTTCTGAGGCTTCATTCTGAGACACGCATTCAGTGTGGTCAGGGAAGGTCTTGCTGTGCACTTCAATCACCAGCTAGTCTTTTCCGGGACATTGACTTTCTGGTTGGATGATAGATGCAGACAGCCTCCCAGAGCATGAGAGTGGGAGGTAAAGAGGGTGCTAGAGGCACACACTGTTGCTCTTATTTATTTGAGACCTAGTGGCTGGAGACCTGACTGGTATGAAGAGCTCCATCATGCTTTGTTGCTTACAAAGTGGTACCTCCTCACACCCTGCCTCTAGGGTCTTCCTCACTGAGTGGTATTTCAGACTTCAGAGTTGGGGGAGCTGATCTGAGTAGTGGCAGACCATCACCCTAACAGACAGGGCAGGATGAGGGATTTGTATGTGGAGATGGGGTCTCAAAGAGGAGAGAGCAAATGCCCTGCTCTTCAGGGAGAGTGGCAGCTTCTGGGTGGTATGAAGAGAGATGTGTGTGCTTTCTGGGGAGGATGGGGAGGCTGATATCTGTCACAAATGACCGGAGGGATGGGAGTGGGTGTTGTTGGTAAAAGATAAGGATAATTTGCCTTCAAGCAGTGATGGCCTGAAACGCACACTTTACTAAAAAAGCAGCAGATGTAAAGCAGCATGAAGTGTCCTCCCCCCGCCCCCGCCGTGTGATGACCAGGGTGTGGGGGAGAGGAGCACAGGCTGCGTAAGGCTGAGGCAGCCTGAAATCAGTCTGTGAGCTGTCAGTGTGGCACTTAACTGCAACTGAAGACTCCAAGGTGGTGCCTAGTGTTTTCATCAGTGCTTTGCAATGGACTTCATGCCTACTTTACAGGTAGATAATTAAAATATCAAAGAGCAAGGTGCTTTGCCCGGTCACCAACATAGCCAAGATTACAGCCTTGACCTCCACGGTCCCAGCCGCATGCACTTCCCCATTGGCAGCACTGCTAATAGGTGGTCAGTTCAGTTTTAAATGCATGGGATCCTCTTGCGTTACCCAGCATGCGGAATGTGAGGCTGCACACAAGAAATCACAGTTGTCTGAGCAGATGGAGGGGCAGTCTCCTTGCTGCCACCAGGAAGCCTCCAGAGTTAACGCAGACAGAGGCATTGCGCTCTCTCATCTCTTGCGAGTTACAGCCTGGAAAGCAAACCACTAGAAACCCTCCTCTGATCATTATGTCATATGTGCAACTCCTTAATTAGGCAAAACTCTCACCAAAAGCCTTTCTTCCTTCCCTTTCTTAGTGTAGCCTGTCCCACCATCTGCTGGGGAAAGACAATTTGGTAAGTGATTTACAAAAATATGAAGAGGTCCCTTTCTACTGTTCATAAGTAACTCTCCTCCAGTGCTGTGCTGTCTGAAATCCTCTGCAAAGCCGACTCCTAACATTGTCACTAATGTCTCTGGCATCGTTGGGAGGAATGAAGGATGAGCTTTAGCTGAACATTAATCTCAGATTAGTCTGGTTTAGTTAAAAAAAAAAGGCAATTGCATAATTTCTGAAAACCAAAGGGAGACACAAATGTATTCATTTAGATGTAAATCACTTTAAAGTGCTGCTGTGGGTTGAAATTTAGTTGATGTTAAATTTGTCAGCTTAAAAATGCGGGGGAGAGAGGGGAGGTGGGAGAGAGAGAGAGATTGCAGGACTGCTTTCAGAACTCTTTTATAATCCTATATATTTAGAACGAAGTGAAATCCTACCTTGTGGTAGTACTACAGATTTGTCTGAAGGAAGAGGAGGGAATATTTGCCTTCCAGTGCTTGCTTTGAACTTCTGAGCTTATTAGAGCCCTGAATCAATATTCAGTGCAATTTCATTACCAGTTGAGTGAATCTGGATTTTTCATTCAAAGTGATTATTGCCCTCCCTCTAGCTGTCAGAGAGATTCTTAAATACCCTTTTGCTCCAGACTGAACAAGACATTAGTAGAGCTTTGTGAAGTTTGGACCTGCTACTCGGCACCAGATTCATTAATCTCTTGGGTTTCTGACAGATGCTAACTAAAAGCAGCTGTATGTTAAAACTTTCCTTTCGTGATCAACACATGAAAGTATTAGGAACTGGAAGGAATAACACAGAATATATTATGTGCTGTGAATGTATAACTGAAACAGATAAAATAGCTAGAAAATAAAATACGAAACTGCAGCTTGACATGATTCATTATAATGTTTGAGGAGTATTTAACAGTTTAATTTTCTTAATGATTTGTTGTGGTTTAACCCAGCAGCCAGCTAAATACCACACAGCYGCTTGCTCACTCCCCTCCCATGGGATGGGGGAGAGAATCGAAAAAAAAAGTAAAATTCGTGGGTTGAGATAAAGACAGTTTAATAGGATAGAAAAGGAAGGGAAAATAATAATAATAATAATAATGATAAAAGAATATACAAATTAAGTGATGCACAGTGCAATTGCTCCCTACCCGCCAACCGATGCCCAGCCAGTTCCTGAGCAGCTATCACTGCCCCCTGGCCAACTCCCCCCAGTTTATATACTGAGCATGACATCATATGGTATGGAATGTCCCTTTGGCCAGTTTGGGTCAGCTGTCCTGGCTGTGCCCCCCCCCAGCTTCTYGCTTGCAGGGCATAGGAAGCTGAAAAGTCCTTGACTAGTGTAAGCACTACTTAGCAACAACTAAAACATCAGTGTGTTATCAACATTATTCTCATACTAAATGCAAAACACAGCACTATACCACCTGCTAGGAAGAAAATTAACTCTAGCCCAGCCAAAAACAGGACATGATTATAAGTGTTTGTTCTGAATATTTCTAATAGACATTCACAGAGAATATGAAATTTAGCATTTTATATCCAAGGCTGGAATTAATTTGTACAAAATTCCTCCAGTAAAAAATAGATTTCTTTAATACTCCAGGCACAAACGCTGCCGATTCTTTAGAAATTTCCACGGTTACCAAGAAAAATTGTATGTATTATGAGACAAGTCTAATAGATCATGGAGTTAGTCACTTAAACCTGCAGGAAACACATTTATTAGGGCTTAATCTGTATTATTAAGCACTTATGGGGAATTTGCTATTAAAGCATAAATCACTGTCACTGATGATCTCTAAAAAGGAATGCATGCTGATGGTGATCTCTTAATCTTCACTGCACAGAGAGCAGGCAAAACATAATTTCTAGATATGCATGGGTTCAAAATGAAGTCTCTTGGGAGTAGTCTGCATGGTCAGTCCTTGCCCCAAGCATCAGAAGTGCTCACTTTTGGGTGAGTTTCTCAGTTTGCAGAAAGGCTTGGCCATAAGGCAGCATGTGGGGCCAGGCTCACAGCCTATTCCATGGGGAAGATGTGCTGTGGTGCCTGTGTGGTGGCTGCAGTTAATCACACAGGCGGTACTCTTACATGGCGGCCAACATACCTCTTCCTAAACACTAATGTCCTCTACCCTGTGCTGCACGTGTGATATGATGCCTAGCCATGTAGGGGATAGGCACACCATAGCCCGCCTAGAATGTGCCTCCATCAACAAGCAAGTGCTGTTGCTCATTATCACTTGATCAATGTGACAGGGGACACTGGCAGTTGGACGTGTGAAAGTCAGGCTTTTGGTCAGATATTCTGGGTTGGGGGAGAATGTGCAGCTGTGAACCTTACTAAATACTAAAACACACCTCCCTGGAGCCAGGGACTCAGGTTGTCCTCACCACATGTGCAACATGTTGGATCTGTTCATCAGCCCTACAGCTAGGGCACAGCAGAGCCTCTCACGGACAGGAGTTTTTGTGTTTCAGACCTCATTCTGCATTATAAAGTCATCATTTCAGTATTTGGAAGGCTGGGGCCCCATTTCCATTAGATTTTTTTGGCTACAGATAACCAGTGATTTTTAGCCTAGTTGTTAATGAAGTAATGTATGTCTTAATAAATGTATTTGTTTGGAAGCATACCGAGCTCTGGTCCCCCTGGACTTCTGTGTGTTAAGGAAGAAGTGATTTAACTTTTGAGTATGAAGAGGGGTTTACAAGAGCAAGTAACTCAGCACTAGGCAGTAAGTGGCAGCGTGAGCTAAGGACAAAATGCTTTGACCAGTGTGTCCTTTTGGACAGCCTTATTGGCAGGAGGTGGCTCCTATTTGACAGCTGTCAAGGACAGCATAACAGGGAAAAGCCTTAAAATTCTGCTTGGCAACAAGCAGAAATCTTCAAGAGGGGCAACATGGTAAATATTTTGCTGCTGGTCTGTCCTGAAGGGTGGAGATTGGCATGTACGTCATGGCATTCAAACGGCACCCTGAGTAATGTCTGTTAGGCATTTTATCTAAGTCATTCTTCTGATGGCGGTTTGATTTCATTCTTCTTTGTTTTAATACACTGTGAATTCAATTCTGAATTGCACTAAAGTATTTTCCCCTTCTTTGACAGCATGTCAGAGGCTACAAAGTATGTTCATATTAAGTGCTCTTAGTATTGTCAGAATGACACTCCTTTGAGTGAGGAGAAGGTCTTGTCTTGGTGCAACTTGGTGCTCAGAAGTCCACAGAAGTAAAGTCTGCTGAAGTAAATGTTTCTTTTCAACAGTGTCTGGAAAATAAATATCTAGTGTGATCACCAGACTGTGGCTGTAATTCACATTTAATTCTCCCACAAGATCCGGGGAATTGGAGACAGAGACTGAAAAGACTATTAGGTTATCTGCAGTCTTTAATCAAGTATCTTTTCATTGACTAATAGTAGGATTAAAATCAGTCTGTTATTCCTCCTCTATACACGTTTCCTACAGTCTTATTAAATCTTCTTTTAGATGGCTTTGAACAGAAAGGATAGAAATTATTATATATAAAAAAAAGGCTTATTCAGAGTTAGAAAGTATAAAACTATGTAATGTTAAAAATAGATGCAGACCCCTGTGTCAGTCTAGTTTCAGATCCAAAGCTGTACTTCTACTCTTGCATCTTCCAGAAGAAACACTTGGTTTAGCCTGGTAGGGATGTAATATATTGACATCAGTGGCATGAGTATAACTGAGATGAATTTGATTCCGCTCCTCATGCCACTTCTTTCTTCAATCTGTATTTCACTTGAGAAACTTGATTTGGTGTCAGACAGAGTTGCATGAGGTAAAGGATCCTGGCATTTTATTGCTCCTGCCTAGATGATATTACTAATGTTTCAAGGGGTGCTGTAAAGCATGAAAGCAAGACATAAATCTCTAAAGGTAGCCTAGCTGCTGTAAAACTGTAAAATGAATGCGAACCTTTTGCATTTTCTGCAATGATGTTAGAAAAGAACTTGACTGATTGACTGCTAATTCTGCTGATTGAAAATGGGGGACAGATTCATGTTAGCCAGATGAAATCTTACAGATAAGCTACCCCCTTGTTCTTACGGTTGTGCAATGTAATAAGGGAAAAATAGAAGGAAGTAACACATGCCTATTTTTTTTGAGCTGACACTGGACTATCAGTTAGAGCTGGCCAAAAGGCAGATTTTCCACGTTGTAAAACAACTTTTTTTTTTAATTATATTTTGTGTCAGTTTGAATCAGACTGCTACCAAATATTTTGACACTTCCTGTGAACTGGATATCCCGGCAAAATAGCATTTTGGAAATGCTGAAATATGTCTTTGTAAATTTACTCCCCTTGGCCCGCACTGCTTTTGGGCAAAACGCATTTCTCTTTTTCGGTATCACCACTGCTGCCAGAAGCCATGAAACAGGCAGGAGTGGTTGGGGGTCTGGTGACCTGGGCCTTGTTCCGTGCAGCGAGCTCCGAGCCGTGGGCCCCGCAGGCTCCGAGGTGTCTGCCAGGCACCTGTCCAGGCAGTGCCACTGGTGGCTGAGGCTGCCCTGCTCCGTCTCCTCCCCTGCTACCCTTCCTCCCCTTGTTTACTCAGGTTGCTACTCTTGCTGGCTCTGGTCTTGCCTGTTTGTCATTCAGGACCCCTTTTTTGGTGAGGAGTCCTGGTTTCCTGAATGTAGGCCCGTCCTCTGCTTACACACTCAGTGTCACCTTGCCTTGCCGTGGTCCTTGGTTTCTGTGGCCCTGACTTGCTCAAGTACACTGAGCAAGTTCCTCGTATCTCTGCACTTAATTGCAGACTAGCTTTAATCACTGGATCTTCTCTTTGGGTTGTCCAAAGTCAGTCAAAGCTGTTTTGAAAAATTTATTTTGACTTCATTAACAGAGAGTATTTTGGATGAAATTGGTTTCTACGGGAAGTTTCGGTCTACCTCGTTGTGTGCCATTTCTAGGATTAGTATTAGTATTGCTTTCAAACCTGCTCTACTTTTGGGAAACTTTCTTTCCTGTGGACCTTGTTCCTTGAAATCCCTTCTCATCTCAGCCTCAGGTTCATCTTCTGTGCTTTGTATTATTTGCTTGGATGTTTCCACTGACATTTTAGACTCCTTTGAGAATTAAGGATTGTGGTACACACAGTTCTGCTTTCAGTAATGTAGGTGTTGCCCTGACCTTGCTAGGTGACCTGCAAAGTCTGATTTCCATGACGTTATCATCTCCACTTGTGCCCATCTGAAACGTGCAGTCTGGCACATATTGCAGCTGGAGCTAAAGGGAAGGTCAGGAACTGCAGCCCTGCAGCTGAGACTGAAGTGTCTGAACAGACAGGTGCTGCACTTCCCCGACTGGTTCAAGGCAGAGATATTAATTCCTTACTTTCCTGGACATGCTTGCATAGCTTATTTAAAAAAAAAAAACAAAACCAAACAAAAAACCAAAACCGAAAACAACAAAAACACCCAGAAAACATCCTGAAGTGATGCTTGATTACTTTTGACTTATGCAATGTTAATCACATTGGCTGGGTGGTTTGGAATCTAAAAATTATGATCTTCAATCTTTAATGAGGGACATCCCTGCCAATGACAAAAAGCAGGGAATCTGTTCACAGGTTGGCAGATAATGGCAGGTTGACTTAAATTCTCATAAGTTACTGAAGGATTCCAGTGCCAACCTCAAGTCACGCTCCCCATCCCCAACTGCCACCACGCACCATCAACTGCCTGGCCTGCAATGTATGCCAAAGGCACTAATTCATCACTAAAAAAAAAATTATAATTGAAAGGGAGTTATAAAATTTTATTTTGCACATTATTCTGTTTTCCTTTTTCATTTTGTTATTTTTTAGACAATGTTACCTGACACAATAGTAACAGTCACTGTTAATGCTTCACTAATTGTGTCAGCCTCTTCCCAGGAGGAAACACTGTAATCTTGATAAGGTGTTTCAAAATTGCTGCTGCTGATTTAAGGTGTGAAATCAAAATATTTCTTTTACTATAATATGACACCTCATATTCTGGAAATGATGACTTTGTGAGTACTGTAAATGATATGAAATGGGGAATTAATATTTCCAAATAAAAAGGGGGATTTCTTCATTTTTTTCCAATTTGCTAAAGTTGGTAGTTACGCCACAATTGAAATTACATAAATGATCTTGATCAAAGTAGTGTTTTTCAACAAAAAAAACCCTTCCAATAGTTTCAGCACCGAGTATTTCTCGGAAGTCACATAGCTGCACAGAACAGTTTTGAGTCACCAGAAGACTGATTACTTCACCTCTGTTTCCTCTTTGCTTGAACCAATGCCAGAGGTTGGCAGTGTGCAAAGTGTAAGAGCTAGTTGGCTGGAGCTTCATGTAGATAATCCTGCAATGTAGTTGGGAGGCTGGGGAAAAGAGTAGAAATGGCAAGATTTCTCTCTGCCCTGCCATGAAAGATGGACACTTGCCATAGGACGTGACAATTTGCCGTGTGGAGTTGTTGTAGCTCTTGCGAAGCAGGTGTTGCTCGATCTGTGCAGGAGTTTGCAGCCATGTCCTTGGATGTGCTCCTTGCTATCATTTGTATTTTCATTCATTGGAGATGCTGCGCTGCATTCACTTTTTGGTCTGAGGCCTAAGTTAGTCCAGAAACTGAAGCCAGTAACAGTGTGGCACTGCGTTAGTAAGCTCCCTGCCCTTCTAAACACTATAGTGGGCATAGAATCATAGAATCATTAAGGTTGGAAAAGACCTCTAAGATCATCAAGTCCAACCGTCAACCCAACACCACCATGCTCACTAAACCATGTCCCTAAGTGCCTCATCTACACGTCTTTTAAATACTTCCAGGGATGGTGACTCCACCACTGCCCTGGGCAGCCTGTTCCAACGCTTAACCGCTCTTTCAGTAAAGAAATTTTTCCTAATGTTCGATCTAAACCTCCCCTGGCGCAACTTGAGGCCATTTCCTCTCGTCCTATCGCTAGTTGCTTGGCAGAAGAGACCAACACCCACCTCACTGCAACCTCCTTTCAGGTAGTTGTAGAGGGCAATAAGGTCTCCCCTCAGCCTCCTCTTCTCCAGACTAAACAGTCCCAGTTCCCTCAGCCGCTCCTCCTAAGACTTGCTCTCCAGACCCTTCACCAGCTTCGTTGCCCTCCTCTGGACACGCTCCAGCACCTCAATGTCCTTCTTGTAGTGAGGGGCCCAAAACTGAACACAGTATTCGAGGTGGGGCCTCACCAGTGCCGAGTACAGGGGCACGATCACTTCCCTACTCCTGCTGGCCACACTATTTCTGATACAGGCCAGGATGCCGTTGGCCTTCTTGGCCACCTGGGCACACTGCCGGCTCATGTTCAGCCGGCTGTCAACCAGCACCCCAGGTCCTTTTCCGACAGGCTTTTGCTGGAGTCAGCCTTAAAAAAAACAACCCCCAAAACAACCAAGAAAACCAACAAAAAACCTCCCCAGATCTCGTTTTTATTTGAAGATGTGTGCGCTTTGTTTCTCTTGTGAGTGGGGGCTCTTGCGATACTTTGGGCTTGCGCTGATCCGAGCATTGCTGCTTTGGATCCAGGTCCTGAGTTAACACAGGTATCTAACCTGCATAGGTAACAGTGCTGCTGGGTTGATGCAACACTAATGGCCCATGAGCTGTGTAACTTGTCTAGAGTTCTCTGGGTGGGATTTAAGGTATTGACCTTGTTCTTGTGGCTCATCTGGCTGAGAAGTTGCTCCCCTCCCTGTGCTATGCTGTTTTAAAAGAGGATGGCCCACTAGAAGAGGGTTTTTGATGAATGTCGCAATTCTTCGCTCTTAAGTTGGATTGAAAATGGCTCTAGCTTTAAAGTAAGTTTCAAAGCACATATTTTCCATCAGRTCTTGCAGTTACTTTCTTTAGGTACAGTGGGAATGTGCTGAAGAAAAATTCTTCCCTTATGTCTGCCTACCCTCTGGAAGAATTTCCTTGGCTCTTTCCATCAGCTTCCCAGGCCTGGGCCCCAGTCCCAACAGGGACACTGCGTAGTGGGGACGCTTTGCATTCTGCATGGTTAGAGCTACCTGCTGTTTCCTCAGCTTTAGCAATAAAAACACATACAGTGCAGACAGAAGCATTTAATAGTGAGCCTGAATAGTAGCCAACTTTAGCAACAGAGATAATCACAGACGAACTTGTTGGAAGTTCCGTTATTTTATACACCTGTGTGCAGGTATCACATGATTTGTGATAAGCTTTGGATTGGAAGCAGTAGTCTGTGATTAATAAACCACAAAGAGAGTGCATAAATGTTTTTTTGTTGTTGTTGTTGAAATTAAGGCATGAAATATGCATCTTTTAAAGCAGATGCTTGTGTGTGAAGTAAAACTACAGAATCAGAGGGACTCAGATTATAGCTATGTTTTTGTAAGGAGTGAGCTGCTTCTATGGAACAATGTGTAGAGGACATTGTAATGAAGAAGGTATCCAAAATGGTAAAGAAAATGAATGTAAAAGAAAATTATAGCAGTGTGAACCAATATTGTCCTGGTTCCCAGTGTTGTTGTTGTTATCACTGTTACTATTACTGTTCTACTTTGTTTTATTTCAATTATTAAACTGTTTATATCTCAACCCGTGAGTTTTCCTACTCGTGCCCTCCCGATTCTCTCCCCCATCCCACCGGAGCTGGGGGGTGAGCGAGCGGCTGCGTGGTGTTTAGGTGCTGCCAGGGTTAAACCACGACAAATATGAAATAGAATGAGAGTATTAGGGTATAAAACTCAATGGAGGTTAACATTTGGGCAAAGAAGAAATACTGTTCCTGAACAGATGTTGTCTTTCTCTCTCCTTGGCTAATCTTATCAAACCTGTTGGCTAACACCCACTAAAGTGTATTCATAATTAGTAAGTCTGTGGTCTGTTTTGTCTGTTGAGTTTGATGTTTGGTAGATTCCTGTAATCCATTAAAACTGGGAGTTTGGTGCTTTGTAAGCCCTGAGCCCTGAAGCTGTCCTGCTCTGAGCTCTTCTATTCCCTTCCCACTGCATTGTGGCTAACTATGAAGGAAGCTGAACTACATCGAGGTTTAATCAGTGTTGCTAATAGATTATAGCAAGCGATTAATCAACACAGGATTTGTCTGATTTACATCAAAACTTGTGAGATGTTTTCCACCTCTGGGTGTTTGGGATCACAGTTGCCAGTTAGCATGTCTGCTTGTTGGGATGTCAGTTCACAGTGACTGGTCTCCATCTGGTTTCCTTGGGACTGCTATCTGCTTTGTAGACCTTRCTCATGCTAGTGAAGCAGTAGTCTGCTACACCAGCAAACAGGGTGRCCTGCTGCTCTGCTGGGTGTTGTGGCTCACCTTGGGAAGCAGAGGGGAGACGGTGCAGGGTACTTGCCTTGTCATGGCTGACACAGGCACTCTGCTCAATGGGAGCTTTTATTTCCTGGAGATGTCAGTCTGGGATATTTTGTGAGCACAAAATCCTCTTTAAAAATCCCAAACAAACAAAAAAATACCCTTAGGACTGAGACAGAGCCAAATTGCAGAAATAAATTACCCAGAGTTAGACAAGCATAAACATTTTTTAAAATGACACAAATATTAGAGAAGGGGAAAAAGTGCCTAGTTTTGAAGAAATGAGAATTCGTCTTAAGGGTGTCTAATAACAGACTTAGGCTCAGCCAGGCATGGTCCCAGGCAGCCTCACAGATACCATGTTCGATCCCTGCCTCCAGGCTGCCTCTCGTGCTCTTCTGAATGTGGTTGGGGACTTCTCCTCTCTTCTTCCTCCCCTATGATATTCAGTTTCTTGCTTTGTTTGGTAACTAGAGGAGGGCTTCTTTTATAGCTCACCACAGTTGCTGCAAGCAGTCATTTGCTGAAGGCTAGCTACAAACACCCTTCTCACCTTTAGGTTGGCTGAACCCTAACCAGCTGTTAGTAGTCCCTTCATGGAGAAGGTCATCCCAGGTTGGAGCAGGCTGACAATCACTGGCTTGATTCTGCTCTCCTCTGCCCATCAGTCAGATGGTGCCCTTTCTGGCATGCATTGCCCCTTGTGCAAGGAAGGGGTCATTTTCTATGCAAATGGCATAGACAACATGTGTTGGATGTGGAAGGAGGATTAATCTCTGCTTTTTCATGCCACTGTATTCCCAAGGGCACCGCTATGATTTTTAACTTTTCTTCATAAGTTCCTTTTTTGTTTAGCTTACCTCACCTGCTGCTGATTGCTGTAGTTCTGTCTTTAACCATGTGCTCTCTGACCTTGCCCTGTAGGTTAATTTCCCCAGCAGGTTTGGCTGAAGTTATTAAGAAATAGTACAAATTGCTATCATCACAGTCTGCTAGGACATATCTGAACCTTGGCTCAGGTCTGGCCTGAAGGTAAGAACAGAATGCTGCAGAGCTAAGGGTGCTTAGGAGCAGATGGATCTAACTTCAGAGTGGCGTTTCCAACTAAGCTAAGTAAGATTGCTAAGAAAGGAGAACACTTAAGACTGCTGGACAAGGCTGCCATTAGGTGATAAGATGCAAAGGCCAACAACAGCTATTGTGCTTGTGCTATCTAATGACCTGTACTCAAAATGGCACAGAGAAAAGGGGAAGCTAAATTTATTTATCCAAGATAAGACAATTGAGCTGATTGACAATGGCCGCCACCCTAAGCACTGCACCTTGGATGCAGCAGAAAATGAGGTGGGCTGAAGAACTTCAATTAGTRTAAAGTGGGAAGGTATGGGTGGAAAAGGGAGAGCAGACAAGACCTGAAGACAAGGTGTGTCTTTCCAGCTAGAACAGTCAAGAGAGGAAAATAGGCGATTCCCATGTGGGAAAGGTATGGGTCAGTGACACTCGTGGCATTTTATATCTGGAGGTGCGAATTCCATGCTACATTTGACCTAAGCTTTTTTAATTTATTCTTAATACAATATTTTTAATTGGCCTACTTGGCTTTAATTAAGCTATAGCACTTTTATGGCCATATATAGAGCACTAATGTGGATAGAAATGTTCCACTGAATACCTGTGTATGAGGTGGTTTTCTGTGTGTAGGGTTGGCCATGCCCTTAGGGCATTTTGGGAATCTGCATCATATAGAGTCAAATATGGGCAGGTGTTGAAACGTGTGAGCAGCAGAGCAGTGATTTGGCCTGGCAGGTGATGCATTGGCCTGGGAGCAAGGAAACTCTACTCCGCTTTTCACCAGTGCTGTGCTGGGACTCGTGAATTCATTACCCTTTGCATCCTTTTCCCTCTCTCTGTTGGTTTTGTCTGTTCACACAGCAAGTGAGCGTCTGTCCATTGGTGCACAAAAGAGCCTTGACCTTCACTGCTATCACTGTATGATCCCACTGGTATAAATAATGCATACAGTTTTTAACAGCCCTACCTACAGCAGTCAGCAGAGACAGGCACTTTTTTAAAGCCCAAAGCATGCTAAGATACCTTCCCTTAGATGGGAAGCTTTCCAGAGCAAGAAGTTGATGTGCTACTGGAGTATGTTGCCCTTAAGTAATAACAGTGGATCCATATGAATAATTTCAGAACCATGATAGGACAGTTTAGCTCTGGATCCAAACCCAAGATGTGCAACTCAGTGTCAGTTTCCATTTAGTGCTGCTTTGAACTGGACTCCAAGGTCATTACATGTGGTTCTGTCATCAAATCTCCATAAAAATGCCATGTATAGTATTAATTTTAGTAGCAAACCTATATCATCATTGTTTAACCTCAGTGACTTTCCACAGAGAACTGTTGAAAGTGGGCTGCCAATTTGCTTCATGATTAAAATCAAGGCTAGTAGAAGTGTGAGTCTGTATGTGCATACACACACACACACACGTATGTATATACACATTTGTACATTAATCCAAGGCAGAAACCTCATCGGTCAAGAAATTCAGAGAATAAAACCCATTGCACTTATGCATCTCAGCTGGCACAGTAGTCAATCTGGGAGATCAGCCCCTCTTGCCTAATACTTTCCAGGGGCATTTTTTGTTATTTTTGCTGTAAACCCTTGTAATCACAGGGAAGGGAAAGGAAAGCAATGGCAATTTCATTTTACCCTTTAGTTTTAACAAAGGATTAAGGGCCATTTTCAGGTTGCCTGCAGCTTCAGTGGCTTCAGGAGTTTGTGCTGCAAACGCTAGGCCTGTTCTTTAGCAGCTGGAGATGTAAACATACAGCAATCGAGCATTTAATTTAACTTTGTGGGGCTGCATAACTTTCAGATTCTGAGGCAAATTGGCTGCTATTAAAGAGAAACACTGATGTTTAAATATACATTCATTCCAGCGAAAGGCTGGAGGAACTTTTTAATATTTATGGTGCAATAATTGATCTTTTACCACTGTCAAAAGCTGTTAAAGACTTATCAGCTTGCTGTTTCAGCACCATATGCTCTATACAAGTTCCTCACCATGTGTCTTTCCTGCACTTTGGGGGAAGAACATTTGTTAGAATATCAAAACAGAGAATCACTTCTTCAAATGATGGTGCCTGTGTAGATGTGTGGGACTTTACCATAAGCCCTCATTTGTATCCAGACCTCTTGAGTATGGAGAGATCTAAGGGATGTACAGTTGGGTCTTTGTGTAGTGAAGCGTGGTAATAGTATTTTGTCAGAAAAAAATTGTATTTGAATTTGCTTTAATGTTGGCCACAATAACTTAATGCAGTGCTGTTGTGAAGGTACTGAACTGCAGCCTTGGAGTAAAGCAAATGTTCTTTGCACTGGCATATTCACCTCATTTAGCTTTTATTGTCACTGCTCAAGTCCTGATATTGCATCTTGTTCCCACTCTTTCTGGAGTCTTACCTCCCTCTTG
The DNA here is from genome assembly GCA_035582835.1 of Phoebastria nigripes. Taxonomy (NCBI): domain Eukaryota; kingdom Metazoa; phylum Chordata; class Aves; order Procellariiformes; family Diomedeidae; genus Phoebastria; species Phoebastria nigripes. The sequence continues at coordinate 4,623,926 of JAYKAV010002220.1, forward strand.
CCCATGTATAAAGTGTAGCGTGATGGTGGGACGTCTCTGGCGGCCCACGAGGCAGTAAGAAACAAGTTCTTCATAGACCACTGAATACACCTGAAATAAACCCTTTAATTCTTGCCTGAGTTGCTGCATGCAGATTGACACCCAGAGCGAGGGATAAATGAATGTTATGAAATATTATGTGCCAGGTTAAGTCTTCAGCTGTTTGCTCTTCTGTAGAGCTCAGGTGTTAAGGCTTAGCTTGGCCAGTTAGAGGTCTCCTCTGGTAAGGAGAATTCAAGTGCAGCCAAGACAGTGTAAGTAGTCCCTGTGGTATCTCACCTCCACAAGGCCAGTGGGGAGGGAGTTTGTACTCTGCAGGTCTCAGCCTGGGAATATATGAAGCATGTAGGTGTCTGCATTGCATTTTTGCCTTCTAGTGGAGTGAGGAAGAGTCTCAGAGAGCTTCCCTGTCACCTGAGCATGTTTCTATCACAATCCCTCTCTGCCAGCCTCGCCCTCATGTTCTACGTCAGAAATGCTTAATTAAAATAAAAAGGATTGAGAAACGAGTGAGAAGGAAGCAATAGTAGGGTGGGAAGAAGAGTTAATTAAATTGGATTTCTACTTATTTTACTGTATAGCGAATTTCTAGAGAAAGAGGGATGGAATGAGTTTCTGTAGTTCATTAAGAGCCTCCTTAAAGGGTCAGCCATACAGTAGCCAGTGAAGAGAGGAAGAAGCTGAGCCTTTGGCGAGTCTTGTGTCTGGTCATAAGATAATCATGGTCTTTCTAAAGACGCTAAAGTATTGAAGAATTACAGGCCTCCTTCAGTGGTAGCCCTGTGCCATACCCCCACCTGAGAGTTTGGGCTGTGTCCATTTTTTGAAGGTATATAATTTTGCAGTCCAAGCTTGCAAAGTCTAGAGCAGAAGAAAAATGCATGGAGATTTCAGAGCACCCTCAGCTGCTGCCTCCACCAGGAGAGTCCTTGCAGGATTCAGGCCAAGACATAGTTGGCTGGGGCTCTTCATAGACTAAGGCCAGATGGACCTATTACAGATGGCTAATTGGATTCCTCCCTCAAGGAGAGCTGGGAGGCGTGAGGCACTCAGTTCCTATTGCTTTTTATCTGTGTGATTTGGGTCCCTTTCTCTTTCAAGCTCCTGTGAAAAATCCCTGCCATAACATCTCAGAAGGAGGTGTGGCAATTCTTGCTTTCTTGGCTGTGCAGCAGGTATTGTTGAGCCTTATTATAAGACAACTTTTAAAGATTGTGGAGTTTTTACAAATCTGCTTGTTCTCCACAGAGAAGGAGAAAAGTTCTGATGGGTGGTAGTGTCTGCCCCGGCAGCTCCATCAAATTCAGAGCTCCTCTTTTAGGTGAAATTACAGCCCTCCTTCATTTCATCAGGTTTTCTTCCTCTCCCTAACCTCCCAGTGACCTATTCTCTCAGAGAGCATCTAAGAGAGCGTTTATAGACCTCATGTAACTCAGCAGTGCCTTTGAAGACTAGGATGTTAAACTGTGATCTTTTTTCCCTGCTGTTTTTCCTCTTAACCTTCCTCTCTGATTTTAACCGTGTTCTCTGGATGCCGGTTTCCTCTTATGCACAGCTGGCTGTCAGAGTCAAGAGAGACTTTTGGAAGCAGCCTGGAAGTAGAAGTTACTCAGGGTAAGCTTCCTGACAACGGTGTGCTGACTGGTTTTTCAAAGTCATGTTTTGCTGTGAGGACTGTTTTGAACTCAATTAAATTATCTGAGTGTGAAACAATCTAGCATGATCCTTGATGGATAGCCCAAGGCTGGGAGTGATGGGGGAGGTGTAACACCCTCCAAAACTGCTGTGTGTGTGTGTTTTTATATTCACCTGTAATTGGATGAGGTTTGTTTATCTGCAGTAAAATAAGATGAGGCAAAAGCTCTGAGAAAAGGAGCAAACAGAAAGGTCCCAATGCACCGGTGTTTGTGGACTGCTTTCTAATGAGACTGGCAAGGGCAAAAAAAGTAGAGAAATTTGGGAGAAGTTACCATAGCAGCTTTACTTCATGTTAGTTGAGGTAACACCTGACATGAAGACTGATAGGCTTAAAACTGCAGCATCTGTGTGCCTGGCGTAGTGATGTGGTGCTGTAAGCATAGGGCTGGGAGCCAGGACACCTGGGTTCTGTATCCAACTTCTCTACTCCAACCCTAAGGATGTTACTCACCCTTATGCTGTTATTTCTCCTCGTGGCTCTTGTCTGCTTCATCTGCTGAGATTGTTGACTTTCCTCTGCAGATGCTGTCCCCTGTATTTGAACAGCACCTGACACAATGGAGCTTTGCTTCTGATGGAAAGATTTCTTAGGTTCAGTGATGATATCTGATGCTGAAGAAATGCCGCCCTTGAGTCATTTTGATTTGGGGATGAATCAAGCTCTGTAATAATTCCAAAGGGTCACAGCAAAGCAGTCGGTCCCATCCCTGCTTCCAGTGGAAGGAGTTTGGGAATGCAGGATGTAGTCAGGCACCACGTTCTGGATCTGATGGCCTGCTTTGGACAAATGCATAGGTGTTAAGATCTTTTACAGGCATTTGATGGGAAAGATTATTCAAGGCCACAGCATGATTCTGGGAGAGACCTAAGTCCATCTCTGAGCAGCCAGTGAACCTGTGGCGCTTGGCTGGAAGRTGGCAGGTTCAGGTCTGAGTCCCTGCCATGATGGACTTCAGGTTGGGTGTGCAACACTTCAAACAAGCATCTTGGATGCTGATCTGTTTTTTGTTTTTCATAGCAAAAGACAGAAACACGGAACGACTGCTGCATTAAGTACATGGTGTGCATAGTTTCTCACTTGTGGTTCACAGCTGTGATTTTCCCACCAGTTTTAGAGGCATGTTTCTCTTTTCTCTTTCAGAGTACAGAGATTGAAGACAAAAAGGACTTGGGAAAACAGATAAGTGATCAGCACAGATAGTCCAGTGATGCTTTTATCACATGGTATGGACTCAGTCTCAGACGTATTTGTGTATAATGTGACTTGAGAGCCCGAAGACAAAGCCAGTGCTCCCTTGATCTTGCGTTCCTTATGCAGCTCCAATACCTTTTAATGTCACAGGGAGATCTGGAAATCTGTCAAAAATGCAGGATTGAGCCTTATGTCACCGCAGGTCCTTTCTGCTAATAATTTAAAATGTCAGGCAGCTGCATGTTTATGTAGGTAATGTATCAATGTATGTTTCAATAACATAGTAAAATATTTCTCAGCAGTGTGTGGCGAGGGGGGACTTTAGCTCTTTGTGCCCTTTGACTAGCTTTGTTTCCTCATGAGGCTACAGATTTTTTACTTTATTTGAGGATTTTTTTTCCCCAGAAACAGAGAAACTGTTGACAAATGGGTGAAAGTGCATTGAAATTAAGAGGTGCAACACAAGAGTCAGAGATCACAAACTTAATTCATTACTAATTAGGTTGCATTTCAGTACAACTTAATTGATTCAATGCCTCATTCATTAGGCAGAACAGGAAAAGGTTTCTCCACTGAAGGCCCCATTGCAGGCACTGCAGACAAGCCCTTGGGAGGCACTAAGTAAGCTCAGCTYGCGTGGAAATCACCAAGATACTTCTTTACATCCCACACGGTCATTGATATTTGGAATTGCTGACTGAAAGCAATGATGGCTAATTCAAGAACACATCACCACAAAGCAAGGCAGAAGCCATGCACATTTGGCCCATGCATTGCTAGGGAAAGAAAAAGGTTCATGACACTGCCTTAAGTAAATAATTGTCCTAGATTATAAGCTTGAGAGCATGAATCGTCTTTAACCTGCATTTTCTGTAGTCTTTACCAGGTGCCAAGATGGATATAGTGAACAAAGTGTAGGGTTGACTGACTTCTTATCTGAATTACATTAGGCAATAGAGATCTGCATAGGACRGGAATAGGAGGGGGTTTTTTGCCCCCCAAATACATTATCTTCTCTTATTAAATAAAGTTTGTGGTGCTTTCCTTTTTCCTTTGTGTGCCTTAGTATGACTCTGTCTCCTATATTCATTTGCTCTTGCCAAACTTGTAGGAACTTAATATCTTTTTGAATGTCTCACTTTTTGCTGAATTTAATTTAAACTGGTCAACAAGTTCAGTAATTCCTGGGTGTGGGTGGACAGAGGGCGCAAACAGTGCCTGCCTCTTCTTGGGAGATGAGACTAATAAAAAATTTCTTATTTTGTTTCCTGCTCTCAATTAATAATGTTGCTCATAAAAGAAAATCTGCTTTCTTACAAGTATTGTTTTAGAATTTAGAACACAGTAGCAAGTGTGACTCCCCAAGGCAATTGTTTCCTTCTTAAAATTTCTTAAATATATGTTCCTAGGATGGTTCTAAAATGAAGTAGAGAATTCACTTTAGACAAGGTATTAGATGATGTGCATAACATAATTACTATGGAAATTGCTATAACCAGTACAGCTAAGTCTAAAGTTTGTTTCTTGCCCTTGGGAATTTAGGATTCTTTTTTTCACTAGGTTTTATGATCCTGAATTAGAAGAATTAGATTCWGTTGCAAAAAAAAATCAAAAAAGAAAATAACTATGTGCAGTTCTTTTAAAAAAAAGGCAATAAAAACCCGATACCACAGTGTTCCACCTTTTTTTTTCTCWGTGAGCTCTGTTACATTTGGTCAGTCTTGTAATATTTTTCAAAACTGCTGGTCCTGCAAACTCAGTCTGAGGTTTTAAAAAATGAAGGTTCTGTGCTCCTGTGCCCAGAGCATCATACATAATCAGGAAAAACTAGTGGAAGTGGAAAGAAGTGGAATTTTGGCTCTATCTCATGCTTCTAGCACTGAAAATATGTCTTTTGTTTTATATTTTTTCCTCAGAGCCATACTTTTTCTTCTGGACCAAATTCTAGCAATTTGTTTATTTGGAAAATATGACCAAGGTTTGGCACTAGAAACACGGAGTTCCTAGCTACAGTTGTGGAATGAATCTCAAGAATGACAGGAAGCAAGCTTTTTCCTCATTCTTTTTTCCAGAGTACTGTAGTACATCTGGTTTCATCTAAAGTCTCTGAAGCCCATGGGAATGTCACTGATGTGGTGGGGTGTGAAACTGGCACTTGCATTGTATCAGTAACTCTGTACAATGAACACATTTGGGGTTTACATCCAGTATTAGATTTCTACCAATTGACAAATCCAGTGTATTAATTTTCATCCGTTCAATATATAGCCAAAGGCTTTCTTGGAATTGATGGTGAATTTATTAAGACTGGTAGCTGGCCTTTGTTTTTGCATCTGTATTCTCATTCCTAAAAATATTGGCTTTGTCTGTCGATTGCAGGAGGGGTTGACTTTGAGGTTTGGGAACTGATAAAATCTGTTGTGCAGGAGAGAACGATATTCCTATCGCTGCCKTTGGGCATAATTTGAGCTAAAAGCTGTCTGGTTTCTGTTGGAGGGCAGCAATCGGATTTAGGGTATTTATTTTTGCTCACTGCATCTTTCAGATATCCTAGTAAAACCCGTCTCTGTTTAGACATCTGGCTTTGTCTCATTAACTTGATGAGCCTCGATGCTCCATTCATCCGTTTCTCCCATAAACAGGTCTGTGTCTCATTTTCCTGCTGCCTCCTTTTCATAGGAAGGATGCATGCTTATCTACAGATTTCTACTCCTTCTTAGCTTAAATCTCACGGTTCAGTAGTCTTCTCTGCCTTCAGTTTCCGTCTTTTTTTGGTTTGGGCTAGATCCTGAACAGATGAGGTCCAAACAGGATGGAAATGTTGCTGTGGGGGGGAGTCGGGAATAGGAGAGAGGGAATGGGAGAGACATTAAAAGACACTGGGGGGGTGCACACGCTTGGGCTGTCCCAAGCTGAGAAACTCCAGGTGATGGTGGCTGAGCTAAGGCTACCTAGGTGGAGCAYAGGCACAGGCAGAGTATGCCATCTACCCATCCTCCTGTGGTCTGTCACAGCTCTGAGGCTTTAGTGGCTTTGCCCCCAGTGGCAGCGACCGGGGAGCTCTGTACTGGAGAGTTTGGTGAGCTCCTGAGTGTCTTTTGGGCTGGGCCTGAGAAACCTGTTTAGCACCCACTCAGCAAGTACTGACTGCTGGTCCCCCCACCTCCCTCAGGGCCAGCATTAAGCTTCTCAGCACTATCTCTGCAGTGGTCCTGTTAAGACTCTGAGCGGGGCGATGGGGCAGAGGGGATTTTGGAGCACCAGTAGGTCTTGCTCCCTGACTAGGGCTGATGGTGCATCGGAGGCTCAGGAGCTGAGCTAGCAGCTCTGCCCAAGGACCTGAAATCTAAGTCTATACAAGTCCTTGGGAAGTGTTGATCCAAGACCAGCTCTACCATTATGAATGGACTGGTAGTTGAGAAATGTAGTGTCAAGCCACTCATCGTGTCCTGGACTCCTGTTGCCCACTGCTTTGACCCTTCTATACCGTCACCAACTTCAGAGAATGAAGTCCCATAACTTTGCATAGGAATATCTGTTACTCTAGACATGAGCATTTGTACTTTTATTCACCTCAGGATAGATGCTAGACATAAAGGCTGGTACTCCAAGATCTATCTGTGGTCTCCACAAGACAGGCTGTTTTAATGGAGCCCTTTGTGCCAAGTCAAACCTGGAAGTCTCCTCCTTTTTGATTTTTTTACCGATGTTAAGTAATGCCCAAGGGGGATTCAAATCGCATCAAGCAAAGCTCTGGGCTGAATTCTTCCGATGGTCCATCACTGCTAACTGATAAATCTATTACATAAGCAGGAAAGCCATGTGGGACAGAGGATGTTCAACATAAGTTGTATAGATAATCTATAAACACTGTCCTGCTGGGAAACAGAACAGAAAACACTGCCTCTTTGGCAATGGAAGATCTGAGGATAACACACCAAATCCTGTAATTAAATGACTTTTAGTGTTCCTAAATGTTATGTTTCATCTAGACTTCCTAAATAGAATTAATTAGAAGCTAATTAAAAAAGCCTCCTGCTTTCTTTCAAAGTATCTTTCTAGTATTGACTATAGTGAGTTTATCTATTCACAGAGCACCATGAATCACTCCCCTGTTTAAGAAAAAATTGATTGCTGTTCTAATACTTATTGAACACCTATAACAGATGTTTAAATCTCTACAAGCTTGAGATAATTAAAATAATAAATCTATACTCATTTGACAAGCCTGTTAGCGGGAACCAAAGATATAAATAATCTAGTGGAGCTGTGAGACATTATTCTGCCAAGTGTTATGATCATGTTCTTATGGAAATTTCAAGCCTGATTCTACAGTCCTTATTTAGGCAATGCTCCCATCAGATGTTGTTGTCATGAATAAGGCRGTGCTCAGTAAAGATGCCAGGATCAGGGCTCTGGACTGTAAAACAGCAAGGACCTCAAGAGCCTGGCCTTCCACCATAGGGCTAGTGCCTCAGCACTTAGCTGTCCTTGCCTATATCTTCTAGGAGAACTGGGCACAGATCTCTTTTTTCCTTTTCTTAGCCTATGTTTTGCTTCAGTGACTTAATTATTTGTAGTAGTATGTGAGCACCTGCATTTGCACTTTGTAGTGCTTGGCTGCCAAGGTGTGCCTCACAGGCTGGGAAATGTCACCTTATACCTAGCCTAGGGGCAGAGATGTGGTGAGAGGACCCTCAGCTTCCATCTTCCTTCCTGCCTTTGCAGCAACAAACCTACACCTCCTGTGTCATCAGAAGGAGCCCCTGTGGTCTCCAGCCCTCCAGGAGGGAGCTGGCACAGCCCCAAGCTGGGGTGCTGCGCAGAAAAATTCAGGAGTCACTGCGCCCAAGAAAAAGAGGTTGCGCTCCTGAAACCTGGTAATCAGAGCACTCCTAGGACAGGGCCGTGGTATGTCCCTGTGTTGCGTTAAAGGCTGAAGTAGCCTAAGTTGTCGTTATAAGTCCGGTCGCGTTCAGTACGAACAGTTCACTGAACTATCACGATTACGGATG
>JAYKAV010002220.1:4632519-4655860 GCA_035582835.1 Phoebastria nigripes
GTGAATATGCATCTTATCGAACCTTCAAGTTCCCAAATATTACAGAGCCTGGCCGCGGTGTCTCCACTCCGCTCCACTCTCCGTACAGTTCCTCCTAGAGTCAGCACACCAAGCTCCCCTGATGTGTTAACATCTAAGATTACAGGCCTAGGGAACTCCCGTGGATTCYTKGCAYACCAGCYRCACTACACCCTGGAAGCTTCTTCAGTGCTGTACCTTTCTTTAAAATATGGATATAAGTTGAATTTTTGGGTCACCTCCTGCCATTATTCCACACCCTGACCCAAGGCTTTTGTATCATTGACTATTTTGTGTCCAATATCTGAATGGTTCTTGAAACAGGGACTGAAAACCATCTCTTGCTTCTTCCAGCTGAATACCTGAAGGAGACCCGAAACCAAGGGACACCACCAAGATGCTGAAACTTCTTGACCATGGTGAGGCTGTACCTGTGTCTCCATGATATCCAGCGCTGTGGGAATCTCTTTCTTTCAGCTTCTGAAAGGAGCTGGGTGCCAAGATCAGCAAAGAAGTATGGGTAGGTTAGCCATGGCCTTGGATAAATCATGAGGTGTAACCCTGCCATGGTCTTGCTTGCTTGGCTGGCTATTGCGGTGGTAGCACTGGAGTTGCACATGTCATGCTTTACTCCCCAGTGCCAGAACCAGAGAGATATTGATCACTTTCATTACACCAACAAAATTAGTGAATTATCTCTCTGGGTATTGAGAATAAAAGCACAGACAAGACAGAACATTGCACAGGCAGGAAGACAATGTCTAGCACCTCTGTGTACATGGAGAGAAGTTCCCATGGTGACTTCTCAACCCAGGGGCTTGAAAGTAGTTGGTTTTAATAATTTTGTGTGAAGCCCATCAAGACACCAGAGTGATAGAAATTATCCTCCCATCCACCCAGCCCCTGACCAACGAGCACATCTAACAGAGCTGATGAAGGCCAGGAGAAACAGACATCCCTGGGGAAGCTGAAAAAATGAAGTGTGATGTGCATCCAAGAGGAACCTCTAACACTGTAACACTGTCTTTTTATAAGAGAGCTATAGGACTAGAGGTCTTGATTCACATAGTCAGACTTGTATGACAATAACTAGATAAGGAAACAAAACAAAACAAAAATTTTTTTTAAGAAAGATCAGTGTTTGCTTTCATCTCACCACAATGGTAGCCTTGCGATTAGTTGTGACAGTCTCCTATTTTCAGACTAATGAGTATGTTAAACTGTGTTTCGTATATAATTTCTGGCACCATGTCAGCTTCTTAGGATCATTTGAAAGGGAGATCAGTGGGAAGAATGCCACAGCAGAGCTTGGAAAATAACTTCRCAAGTCTCTCTCTTGTTTTTCCTCTCCTCCAGCCTTCACGCACTCCTGCAAGAATCCTGGCTGGCAAAGGAGACACAGCACCGTTAAATCGAGGCAATGCCAGCCGCGCGCTTTGTGAGTGGGTCGCACTTTGTGGTGTGAGGTGCTCACCTCAGTGCTGCAGTTGCACACATCCTTGTTTGGGCCTGCTAAGTCCCTGGCAGCATCTCTTTTGTCCTATGGCTGTTTGCTTTGCTGTGATATTTGTGCTCTTGGGTGCTCTGTTTGTGCCGCAACTTGGTACTTGGGTTTTTTTGGTGTTTTTGGTTTTTTTTTTTTCCCTYTCTTCTTCCCCTGTAGCTCTGTTAGCAAAAGAAATCTACCAGCACTTCAATCATCACATTTTTTTTTCTTCCATGGCAAATATATATAAATAAATAAATCTTTGTCAAGGGAACTCTAATGGTATGCACCTATGTGGATAATTATTACTTCCCTGTCAGCAAAAGGTTATAAAATTTTTTCTTTTGGGAAAATGCAGTAGACTTTTTTCCTGGCAGACAAATATTGTACAGATGTTCTTCTCTGGATAATACAGCTGAAATGCTCCTTGTAGGCTAACCTGACATAAATGCTTCTGTTAGGCTGATTTCTGTGTCACTGAAAGACTGTTGACTGTTCTCCTAGGAGGAAAAAAAGCCTTCTATGGTTTCCTCCTACTGGGAAAGCATTATTCAGGCACCTGGTTCTGTCAGGAAAATACAAATAAAAAATGCTATTTTTTCCCTTTAAATGCATCAGAGTCTTGGTTCAGAAAAGCTGTTAAACACATGCTTAAATGTGTCTGTATTTACAGGGACAGATTCTTACCCGCTCAGCTGTTGACTAGCTGCACAGCAGGGATTGCTCAGCTAACCAGTTTCTTTAGTGCTGCGAGTACAAGTTCACAAGTGGAAGATTTCCCACCTGAGTGGAACGATTTGCTACTAGAGCCATGGTTTAGCTGACACCGGCAGCACTTTCAGCTGGCTTGGCTGGATGGACTTTTTCCTGGAAAGAGCTGTCTTGCATTGAATAATCCCAGGCAAGTTACCTGAGGGAAACATCACCTGGTGGATGGGAAACATCGGTGGTGGGGGAAGATGGAAAGCCAAACCTTGCCATGTTGTAAACCTTCCTATTTTCTGTCCCTAGCTGTAGCTGGATGGTGCTGCAATGCCCAGCCCTAAGCCCCCACGCTTAGGAGTGTCTGGAGGAAATTGCAGATGGCAGGTGTCTGTTTATTCTGTGGTGCCCTTGTGAACACTGTATTTTTGAGTGGGGGGCGATTACCTGTTGCTCTCTATAAACATGAACTCCAGCTGCATTAGTTGCCTTGTGTCAGGTATTGTGGGAGCCAGGAGGAGAGGGGCCCAGAAGAGCATGTTGGTCCAGGGCAGCGTGCCTGTGCATGGTGGCTGCTGTCTCTGAATGCTTGTTTCTGAGCCTGGTTTTGTCTAAACTTGTAGAAATATATTTCAGAAGGTGGCTTGTTTTCTTTTAATTTTTCTCTTCCAACCCTTTTTTGCCACTGGGGGTGGGGAATGGAGAGACTGCTTTGGGCATTTCAGATACTTTTGACTATCAGCTATATAATGAAAGTGTTTGAGATTAAAGAGTAGGCCTTAATTGCTGACATGAATCAACGTGCTGCGCRTGATGTGTGTACAGGAGAAAGAGCGCCCTACTCAAGAAAATTATTGCTTTTCACCCTCTTAATTACTGCTGCTCTGAGGTCTAGGCTGAGGTCTAAGTGCTGTTTCTCAGCTGCTTTGTGTCCAAGACAGAGTAAAATGGTTCTGAGAACTAAGAGGAAATGGAAAATGATTTGTAGTTCAGACAGGTCTAATTTGGTCTCATTCCTTTCTGTCAGTCTGTCCCCTCCTTGTGAACTACCAGTGGAGTCATGCGTGCAGATGGGTTGTGGCATCTCTGCTCTCACAACGGAGCTGAACAGCAGCGGCTGCTCTGGAGAGATTGCTGCAGAGTGGACTGAGCAAATTTGACATTTTTTTTCTGTAGGACAAAGACTTGGGTGTGACTTTGTGAAAACTGCTGTCAAAGGTGCTCTGCCTCAGCCATGTGTCCTGATGCCCAGCGAAGGTAGTGGTTGCCCCAGAGGAAAGTTAAAACATACTGCTTGCTCTCTTCACCATGGAGAAAGAATAGTGTGAGGAAATTGGGCAAATGTTAAAGCCAGTGGAGCTCACCTAAGGCAAAAGTGACACTGGAAAAGCAGACAAAACGATGGCCTGTTTAAAGGAATTGGACCCACTGCATGGATCTCATCGTGTAACAAAGATATTTCTCTGTTCTCTCATACAATTTTTTGTTAGTTGGTTCAGAGAGGGGGAGGACGTGCTGAAATGGTGATCTTTGAGCAAAAGCACAAGCAGGGGTGAAGCGTGCAGAATTAGGCAGAGGGCATTTGACTGGGCAGCGTAGGCAAGATTCCTGAGGCTGCTGGGCACATGCRGTGAAGACAATAACATGCTTGAAAATGAAGTGGAAAAATTAGCCTTTAAAGAAGCAGCATGCTAGGGAGAGTGAGGGAGTTGATGGAAATAAAGTTGGAGGAAATAAAATCCCCAGAGGCACTGGTGCTGCAGGGACTAAGGCTGTTGAAGCAAATGCTTTGGAGGAAAAATACACTGTTGGTGCAAAACATCAGTATGGGTTTGAGAGTGACCATGGCTAAGAGGAAGCACGACGACACCTGATGGGCACAGGGACTGGGAACAGGACATGGGAATTCCAGTTTGCAGACTCTTGCTCCACCTCAGAGCTTTGAATGAATATAAACTTATTCCAGACTCTTATGTCCTCCCCTTGTCTTCTCTCTCTGCCTTTCTCATGAGAAATACCTGCCTGCAGACCAGTATAGAGTTTATCTATGAATCCCTGACAACATAGCATCTTTACTGGATTAACCTCCCCCAAACCAGCAGTGACGTATGGGAGACTGCCTCGTGCCCTCCAACTCATTTGTGTTGTTATAAATGAGTAAAGCTGAACTTGGAGGAGAGAGAAAAATACCGCCTAAATTTTAAGCAAATGGGGAATGCAAAGTAAAATATTTCCCCAAGGTTTAAGCCATTATTCCTTTGATGGGAAGTCACAACTAGGAGTTGTTCAGGCACCGGGGGATGTATTTGAAGTACAGCTCTGCACAGTGTAGTGTGAAAGAGCCCTGCTAGCCTTACTGTTTCTCTTCCTCTATTAATGAGAAATGTTTGCTTACAGAGCAAGAAGAGCACTCTGACTGTCTGCCCAGCCTGATAGCTTGACCACCAAACTGCAGGGTCACATCCCTCTTGCTTGTGTGTGACAACCCCCCTTTTCAGAGCTAGCTCGCACTTGAAATAAACTTCCTCAAGGTAATTGTAGTTTGTAACTTGTTTTTGGAAGAGGCTTTCAGTATTCACATATTTCTTTCCAGCAGTAGATGGCAGCAATTTTCTTAGTCCTAATCTGATAAGATCTGTATGTTAATTACTGTAAATTAGTGTATTTTAAAAGGTAAAGGCTTCAGTTGCCCTTTTCAGCAGTCATTATTAACTAAGACGTCACCCCTGCTGTCCTCCAGTTAGTCCAGTGCTGGGCAACAGCAGAGACCGGTGTCTGAGCATGCCCATCCTGTGCTTGCCTTCTGAAAAGCCCAGCCCACACCAGGGATGCTCGCTGCCTCAGCCTCCGTGCTGGCGAAGCAGCGTGGGACCAACAGCCAGCCGAGCTGGCCCCCTGGGCTCTCAGCCATCGGTGGTGCCACCAGGCACCAGCAAGAGGTAGACCAGCCTCCAGCTCCTTTGGGGATAACACAGGTGAGGGAAAACATGTGGGCCCACATCCTCCCCTTCAGCTAGAAGGAGAAGTAAATAGCCTGGCAAATAATGAAGTACAAAAAACCTATGATGAATGACTAGTTAAAMAAAGTCTGAAGAAAAATAAAAGAGTAGAAATGATCCGGCTCAGAAATAATCAATCTGTGTGTATTACTCTAAGCTGACTTTTCCCCCTCGTACGTGCTGTATATGTATTTCCAGAAGACAGTCATTAAGAGACTCATTTTTAAATGAAATGTTTGTGATTAGTATAAAGGTTTGCAACAGGAGATAGAAGGTGTGAGAAATAAATTGAGCAACATTACTGTATGAATCTAAAATATAATGGCTCCTGTTATGTGCGCATAGAAATAATGATGTTGAAATTAGGGAAGCTTCATCAATTTTAAATGAATAACTGATCTCCGGTGGACAGAGAGAAAACTGATTTTAATGATTGTTTTAAACTAACATTTGGTGTAATAAATGTTTAATGCATTTGTTCTAAAATGGAATTAACTGCAGTGCCATGTCTTTTCATGGCACAAGCACTGCTTCTATTCAGCAGTTTCTCTATCCTTTCTCTCTCCCAAAGTCTACAGTAAGTTGGGATTTTTAAAGTTGATGATCCATTTCAGAATGACTGATAAATATACCCCCTATTACTGCTTTTGATGATGTGTCTGGTTGATTTGGCTGTGTCATGTGAAATGCAAGTGGAAGGCCAAGAATTAGACAAATTTATAATTGGGTAATTGTATTAAAACCATATTAAGCTCTGTTCACCCTGAAACATTGCAGGAATTATGACCTGCAGCTTTGCAGTCACCTGTGTTCCATTTCTGGTTGTATATTAGGAACCCACATATTATTTCACATTTAAAAATACGCCTGTGGTATAATACAGGCAGGTGAAGGAGACTGACCTGCCCAAAATCAGAAAGAGAATTAGAAAGGGAAGAGGCAGGGGGGAAGAGAAGGATCCTTGAATAACCTGGGCATCATCACCATCGCAATCATTGTGGACAGCTGACCTATCTAGCAAGGGAGATAAAACCTTGTCCTTCATCATTCAAGGAAATCAGGTGTAAGAGCTGAGCTTGTGGGAACTGGTAAAAATGCTCTTGCCTGCATCTTGGATAAGTGACTAGTTCTAATATTATGCCCTTCATCAAAGAAAAACAACCAAGGGCTGGCTACTGTCCTCTAATGCCTCAAGGAGCTCCTCCATTACTGTTTTTGCTCTTTTACTTTGGCTGCTTTTACGTTCTCCCAAGTGTACTCAAAGGGCAAGAGTGCTTGTGGGACTGGATGTTCACTGGTGAAGCTGTTTGTCTACTTCCAAGCGCTCCTTTTGACCTTGCCCTGTTCCCCCTGCTAAAAAGGTCACGTAGACAGTGAGCAGAGCTGTTGTAGAGCCACCTTTATGCCTATATAGCAAACATCCTGCCTTTTCCTGTGGTAACAGGGCCATTTCACAGCAAACGGTTCCCAGCAGAGAAATGCAGGCAAACAAATATGCCTGTCCATTTCCAGGGGCTCTCGCAGACTCTCCAGCCTAGAGCAGGGGGGTGAGCAGAAGGCAGCCCCTGCGGCACAGGGCAGAGGGGCTCGTTTAGGAGGAGGTGGCTGGGAGGATGCAGAGCAGGATCCGTCTGCCAGGTGGGAGGAGAGGGGTGAGCTCARGCACTGAAATGGCTTGTCCTGGCACTCGTACACAGCTGGTGTGAGCAGAAAGCAGCAGAGGACCAGGCTGCTGTGTCCAAGTCATTTAGGTGCTTTGATTTTCACCTTCTAAGTGAGATTTAGACTTTTTATTTATCTGCTTGATGCTTCTGAAATGTTCTCTTCCTGATGACATTACCAATATGGGCACTTGCATTTTCTGGAAACAGGCCATTTAATACCTAATACATTCTCCCCAGGGCCTGGACTGGAGTGATTTTGGTCACTGAAATGCTTCATGCTGTAAAGTGACTGCTTTGTGTGAGTATGGGGTCTGTGCTTGTCTTCTCCATGACTGCTCAGCAGGCAGGTTTCTCCCTGGAGTCCTAAGCTTTTCTGCCCCTCGCTACTGCCAGCACTGTAGTTCTTTGGTATGTGATGGCCTAGTGCTGGTTTTTGACCATGTGCAGATGCAGATGCTGCAAAGGATTTGTTTGTAGCTTCGTGATAAATGTTGCCCTGGGATCTGTGACAGCAGGGACCAGCTCCCTTTGTGGGGAATGAAATGTAAGTGCTCTCATTATCAAACATGCACCACGATCTCATTGAGCACAGGCTGCATCTGCTGGGAAGTTGAAAGGCGACGAGTTTGCATTAGGCAAATAAACTTGCAATATGAATTCTCCCTCTCCAAGATCCCTATATCCCTCATGATGCAGTCCTTTGAGCAAGGACTGTCATGTACTACATGGCTGTGTAGCTTATCACAATAGGACTCTGGCTTGGCTGATGCCTCTAGATACCAGCATGAAATAAATATTAATAACACAGGAGCCTTCCTGCTTACTATATTCCTGTTTCAGGCCGCCTTATTACTGCTCCTTTGCAGCTGGAGAAATGGATGCAAAATCATCTTCTCCTTTCAAATAAGGCTAGAGCTGAAAGCGAAAGGGGGCCAAAAAGGGCAGCTAAAATAATTACAGGCGTAAGGGGACCTTCATGTGAGACAATATTAGGCAAGATAAAACCCACTTAATTCTAAGAGCAGACTAATAAAGAGGAGTGTGACAGAAGGATGTATAATAATGAATGGCACAGAGAGGGTCAGCAGGGTTATTCGTCATTGTGTGTTTGCAGTATACAAAAGGGATACTCAATGAAACTCAAAGGTGACAAGCTTGAAAGGGATAAATGAATTCTTTTGATCCTGTGCAAAACTTAACTTGTAAATCTCAATTCCACAAGATCCTGTGTTGTTATGAGATATACTTAGATACAAAACTGGTGAGGATTTTACATGCCACACTTATTAGATCTATTCAGTTCATTTAAAAGCAATTTAACTTCATGTTTTAGCCAGAAATCAGAGGCGGCTGTGTTTCAGAAGCAGAAGCAGGCAWCTTCCTACAAAAATCTTATAAAACATAAAGTGAAGACTGTACCAAGACAACATTTAGCTTTCAAAACTATAAGTCTTTCCCTTATGCCTGCTAAGAGGTGCTAAGCAGGGTAAAGGTTGATGAGGCTTGTTGAACCACATGCTCTGAAATGACTGTGCAGGCTCAGAAATACTGCATTCACAATTGTTTTTTATACTTTCCTTGGAATCAGCTAGCTTACGAAAGCAAGCTTCCTGTTTTGTCCTGATATAGCAAGTGTTTTACTCTCTT
The DNA here is from genome assembly GCA_035582835.1 of Phoebastria nigripes. Lineage (NCBI taxonomy): Eukaryota > Metazoa > Chordata > Aves > Procellariiformes > Diomedeidae > Phoebastria > Phoebastria nigripes. Next base: position 4,641,036 of record JAYKAV010002220.1, read on the forward strand.
TATCAGAGGAGATTGTGCCTATCTAATGGAGAGCGTATTTGACTTTGTATTTGGGATACAGATGATGAAATTCTGATTCCTGAGGCAAAAAAGAACCGGCCTTTTGTCTAGTTCTGCTCACTTGATGGAGTTGCCAAAACTCACCCTTTCCCCTGTTGGAAAGGGAGCTGACTGGAAAACCTGTGCTGAATGCAAACATACTGTACTAGGTGTTGGGGTTTTGGTTTTTTTTTTTTTTTGCTTTTATGATTGTTGTTGCACTTGATGTTTATTTTTGCTTTCTAGTACTTGCTAGCAGATTCTCACCACTGGAACAAAAGTGATGGAAATATTTAATGCATGACATTATTTATCTTTAGATATTAGTGGAAGTAGGATAAATGACTGCAGATTTTACTTTGTTCTAAAATTGATTACATCTCTTCTGCATGCTTCGTATTATCTGTGGGGATCTCAGTCACGCATACGATTTAGTTATCTTATGGCACTGAGTCGTACCTGTGACTCTGGAGCCTGAGAGCATTGGATAGGTTTAGTGCTAACTCAGCAGAGTAAGGTTGAATTCTATATAGATGGAGAAAAGTAAGTCGAGCTACTTGATGCAGTTTGCATTGACTCCTACAAACCCAGGGCTAGATTCTGATCTCGGTTACATTAGCACTGACTCCATTCAATAGTTACCAAGGAAATAGCCAGGCCTACCAGGTGTATTCATTTAGGTAGACAAAAACTGTTGCTTCCTTTTGGCCTATTGATTTGGATGATGATTGTCACATGTTCAGCAACATGGACTACCAGACATGAGACATCCTGGACAGATGGTCACTGTGCATGTTAAGCAACTCTGTAGCTCAGATAACTGCGCTGCAGCCATTTGCATTAATATCCCCTGTGGGATATTGTGAACGTACCGCTTTGGACTGCCACTGTTGGCAAATCTGGACTACAGTCTGATTCAAAGCCCTCCTGTATCAATAGCACTCCAGCGATGCAACCGAGCTCTGAATCTGGCCACTTCTAAAGGTACCTTTGATGTTTGATAATGTTGATAGGCAATTCCTCATTGCACTGAAAAGCAGAATCGATGGCTGCTGCCTTCTACGTGGAGGATCTGATTTGCCAGGAGCATAGCCAGTAGTTCGAGGGAAGTGATTATCCTTTTCTGCTCAGCACTTGTTCGATGGCATTTTGAATACTGTGTCCAGTTTTGGGCCCTCCAATTCAAGACAGATGTCAATAAACTGTGGTGAGTTTAGCAGAGGGCCCCCAAGATGGCTGGGAGCTGGAGCACTTGCCCTATAGTGAAAGGCTGAGGGAGCCAGGCTTGTTCAACCTGAAAAGAGATGGCTTTGGGGAGACCCAGTAGCAGCCTCTCAGTACCTGTGAGGAATCATCAAGGAGACAGAGCCAGGCTCTTCACAGTGGTGTGTGGTGGAAGGATGGGAGACAGTGGGCATAACTTCAAATAAGAGTGGATATAAGGGAAGCTTTTTTTTTCCCATGAAGACAGTGAAGCTGTGAAACAGGGGCCCAGGGAGGCTGTGCACTCTCTATCCTTGGAGTTTTTCAAGACCCAATGGGATCTTGAAAGCACTGAGTAAACTGGTCTGATCTCATGGCTGACGCTGCTTTGAGCAGGGCGTTGGACTAGAAACCTCCTGAAGTCACTTCTAGCCTGAATTAACGTATGGTCCTAAGCAATTTACATTCCTGTAGGGTCTGTAACCCCTGCGCAGTCTGTGTCACAGTGGGCCAGGCTGTGCTCAGTGGAGGGCAGGAATCTGGTCCTGTCCGGAGGATCTTTGGCATTTGTAGCTCAGTGTGAGCTGCTTATGTCTCAAAAGTCTCTGGTCTCATATCTGCGCTGTCACTAAAACACCAGCTAATGTGTAAGAAGAAAGGCTGTACATCCTGACCATATGTTGCGTAAACCTCATTCCTAAATCTTCTTTCTGGGGTGCATCTTACGCTGGGGGTCAGAACCATTAACACGTCTGGTGAATTTTCCCCTAGAGTGTTTGGTACTAAATCATTTCCAGTTACGTAACACCTTTGTGGCTGAGAAGATGCAAGTAATGATCCAGAGATATTCACTGTAAGCTAGCAGTTTATTTAGCTTCATCCCATTAATGCAATTAAATCTGAGCTGATCATCACTGATCACTGCACAGCTTCACAGGAATGCCTGGGCACTTGATAAGGTAAAAAGTTTATTTTCTCAGACAGGGTTTGGACAGACGCAATARAACTGAATCCTGTCTGTCTCTGGAGATTTCTGATGCAATCACTGAAATCCGTGTGTAAACCAGTAAAGAACCTGGTCCTCCAGTTTATTTTGAGTGAGGAACTCTAGCTGCAATACCAGTGGAGTGCTTACTTCTAAAGCTATTGTAGAGCTAAATTTTGGTCAATGAGACTCCTTCGGTCCCATAAAGACCTTTGAGCTGAAAGTTATTGTACTTTTTGTAGCTTTTTTTTTTTCTTTTGTAAGGGGGAAATATTCCCACAGGTGCTTAGGAAAATAAGAACCCAATGAAGAGGAGGAAGGTGAAATGCTGAATGTCTCAACCAATCCTGCTTAGTATCAAACACRGGCATCTATTGAATACAGAAGGCAACAGAAACAACTCTGGTGTTTGTTTTACAATCAGCTAGTTTACACAGAGGACCAGCAGGGGAATTCAGTGTGCTGGCATTGTTGGCCATTTTAATTTTCAAATGCAGCTGAACAATCAATTTTGATCATCAGTCTCACTAACATTCTTACTAAATACAAATCAAGTCATTCAAAGGACTTGGGTTTGCATCTAATTATTAAAATCACTGAATTGGAAACCACTTTTCACTCCCAGTTTTGAACCTTTTGCTACACGTGAGTCATGTCACCCAAAATAGTCATCCCACAGAGTATTTATCTAATCCATCTGGTAGTGCAAATAGTTGAGGGACTCAAAATAACAAGAAAATTGTTTACGTTTCTAAATAGGGTATGGAATGACTTTCTTGCCTCTTTACAGCAGCTCAGACATTTACACAAACTTGTTAAGCTGCTTAGAGAGAGGATTGTTTGTCCAGGTAATGCTTCTTTYGTAAGTTAAGCTGCAAGGAAAGCAGATGCTTGACTTCATGGAATTTGGGGGATTCTGGAGAAATTGCCTCTGGGAGAAATTTAAATAAATTAATGGAGAGCTTCTGATTTCTTTCCTTCTCTGTCTTTATTTTGAGCAAGTTATTCCCTCTCTACGCAGATGGGTCTGYGCAACGCTCATAAGGATGTCATTTAATTATGTAAAGCTGCTCCAGGTAAATATTATTTACAGATGGCTGAAAAATCTTGGATTATTCTCATTTGCCAAGAATAACCTCCCTTTTTTCACTGTTGGTGGAGAGGTGTTTTTAGTCGTCATCAAGGTAAGCTGCAGATTGTATACTCCTGTCTGCATCTTTTTACCCATTTTGACTGTTTTCTTTCTTTGTGTTTTTTAAATGGTAACCCTGCAGGCGCTGTGCACATAATTGAAGTAAGCAATCTGCTTGTTTATCCCTGTTTTCCATTAATTAGATACGTGCAATCTAAATTTCCTACTGAAAAACATGAGATGACATGCTAAGGGGCCAAATCTGCTTTCCCTCACAAGGCTGAACTGCCAGTGTTGGAGGAGACGTCTCCAGAGCAGGGGCACAGCAGTGTTTGTAGCCATCTCAGCTTGGGCTGGACAGTGAGCTGAGGGCAAACAAGTCGCACTGGAAGAGACTGGAGGAGTAACCTGAGAGGCCCCTACCCTCAGCAGYGCCTGGGTAAGCCTTCACGTCCTTTGGGTTTGCTGCAGGCTAGATGTGCTGGAAGGTGAATGCATGTCCACAGGACACCACGAAGCCATGGCGTTATCCCTGGGGAGTGTGAAATGGTGCTCCAGGAATTTCACCCCCTGCCTCAGCCGGGCTCACAGCTGCGTTGATGTGGCTCCCGGATGCTTTTCTGTAGCCAGATTTCTTTTTTCCTGCTTTGTTCACTGTTGACCTAGTGGCTCAGATCTTCACTTTTATAAATAACCAAGGTGCAACCCCTAACCTGAATAGTTACTTTTGACCTATGGCAGCACAGGTAAGGCCTAAAGGTAATGCTGTTTGCTATGGGATCTCTGTGGTCCCCAGAGACAATTTTATTCAGAAATGGCCCAGCTCTGCAGTGGCCACATGTTCAAAACRTGCTAGTGATCAGCTGTCAGGTTCAGCCAAGAACTGAAGACTCTGCCAAGAGTGAACTTCCTAAGAAGAAATTTAAGAGATCTTGTGCTGGTTTTGGCTGGGRTAGAGTTAATTTTCTTCACAGTAGCTGGTATGGGGCTATGTTTTGGATTTCTGCTGAAAACAGTGTTGATAACACAGGGATGTTTTAGTTACTGCTGAGCAGGGCTTACACAGAGTCAAGGCCTTTTCTGCTTCTCACCCCACCCCTCCAGCGAGGAGGCTGGGGGGGCACAAGAAGCTGGGAGGGGACACAGCCGGGACAGCTGACCCCAACTGACCAAAGGGATATTCCACACCATATGACGTCACGCTCAGCATATAAAGCTGGGGGAAGAAGAAGGAAGGGGGGACGTTGGGAGTGATGGTGTTTGTCTTCCCAAGTCACCGTTAGGCGTGATGGAGCCCTGCTTTCCTGGAGGTGGCTGAACACCTGCCTGCCGATGGGAAGGAGTGAATGAATTTCCTTGTTTTGCTTTGCTTGCGTGCACGGCTTTTGCTTTACCTATTAAACTGTCTTTATCTCAACCTACAAGTTTCCTCGCTTTTACCCTTCCGATTCTCTTCCCCATCGCACCGGAGGGGAGTGAGCAAGTGCCTGTGTGGTGCTTAGTTGCTGGCTGGGGTTAAACCATGACAGATCTTCATGTAACAGGCAAAAGCAAACTGTTTTCAGCCTGCCCACAAATGAGAAGAGAGGAGAGGGAATAGCCTCAGCTCTGGGTGTGCAGAATGGCAGGTAAGTGGAGATTTTCATAGAGGAATGGGTCAGTGAAAATTGAGCTCTGATGTAAGTCCTGAGGCAATCATAAGGAAAATCTTTGGAACTAGAAGGAACTAGTGCTGGTTTTTGAGGTTCTTCTGTTGCAGCAAGGACACCAAGCTGGATGAATACCCCCAAGGTATTCTGCCGCCCCTGGAAGTGACAGCAGATACTCAGCCTCCCCTTCCCAGTTTGTGCAGGATCAAGTGCTGTTTTAAGCATCCTGGCTGTTGTAACTGAGTAGCCTGCTCTTGGTCACTGGTGTCTGGGTGAAGAGCCTGTAGGGAGGAGTCTCACCTGTGTGCAGGAGACCTTGCTGCCTCCTGGCAGAGTCGGTGGGCTCGGACACTTTGGTCTGGATCCACTGACAGACAAAGCTGAGCAACGCGCCTATGCACTTTGTAAGCTTGGGGCCCACTGCTTTTTACTGAAAGGGATAAATAAGTTGTTCTTTGAAGCTAATGGCCTCTCTTGTCTGTATATATATGCCATCATCCCATTGCAATCCTGTAACAACCTCCCTGATGTCAGACTGGCCTTGTACACACTCACATTAATGAGCTATCGCATACTAACTCCCTGCCCAGCCCACACCGTCTTCCCTCTCGCCTTCCCTCTGTTGCTCTGAATCATTTTTCTTTTGCTTGCTTGTTGCTTGTGTGCAGTGATGGGTGTGTGCCCTTTTGCTCACTGGGAGCCTGGCAGTAAATCATATGTTCACTTTTTTTTCTTTTTACATTCTGGAGCAGCTGCTCTGATTAATTTGAAGCAGAATAAAAGACCTATAAATGGGGAGAATCCTGAAGGTAAGTACTTTGCTGTGGACTTAATGTCAAGGTACAGTACACATAGTAGCTTTTACAAGGACCATTTAAAAACTGTTATCCACTGTATATTTTAAGGGTAGGACATAATTCAGATGTCTGATTGACTACCCTTGAACGTTGATTCTTGCTCTACAATTTTTATTTTTAATAAACCTTGATCTGAGAACTTTTGAGAACATCATATATTGCGACATCACCCTTAGTGGATTACTTCTGCTGTCTGAGTTGCACCAGATTTGTGGTGACAATAAGAGGAAGGAATGGCAAGCTCTATCAGTGGAGCAGTGGAAAAGTCACTCCTGTAAATTTGAGGACTGCTTAAAAATTGTTTTCCCTTTTCACTGTAGAAAGTGTTATTTCTGATATTTCTCCTGGTTCTGATTGCTCCAGGGAGGACATGATTCAGTGATCTCAGATCCCTGCAGAGACCACGACACCRTCTTAGTCACTCTCTCAGGAATGGGGAAATGACAGCGACCTCCAGAGTACCCTCAATAGGCAAAGCATTGCCATTCTGAAGCACTGAGTCCAGGGTTTTAACACAGGGATTTAGGAAAGGAACTGGACTTGAAATGTACTTCAGAAAGCTGTCAATCAATGATCTATAGCTTTCAAGTCAAACTGTTGCTCTTGAATGTATTGTTGCAGTAGTCTTTAAACTGAGTCTTCCTCACAGCATCTCTAGTAAAATTATGGTGCTTCCTATAACCCTTTTCCTGCCCTTGTTCCCATCTGCCCCCAGATGCACTCTCTGTGTTTCCCTTGGTGTTTGCAGAGTTCAGTGTTTGACCAAGTCTGTCTTCATCCCTCCAGAGAAGTGTTGTTGGGTTTGTTGCATGGGGTGGGGTGTTTGAGCAGCTCCTGCAACCTGAGGGCTTTTAATGAAAAACCTCTTTGGGGCTCTCCAGATATGCTGATCACCAGAATCCTCCCCAAAAGCATGATTTTCACCCAATTTTACACCTAATCTGCTTCCACTCCCCCTCTCACGGTCATGAGAGATGCTGACTGGGGTTTCTCCACTAGTATGCGCTCTGTGCTCCACTTTTCAGTTGTTTTTATCATGTCCCCATCACCCCACCATTTCACACAGCTGCTTTGCCTCCTCTGCATGTTGTTCCCTAGCTCAGCAAAGAGCTCCCTGTTTCGCAACCCCTGCCCTTTTCTTGAGTCTTGGGACGTGTCCCCCTCTCAGAATTTTTCAGACTGTAGGGTTTACACTGCAAAGGGTGTTTCTTTGGATCTTATGAAGTGCTTGAAGTCAATGAGTCAATGCTGTGATTCTGCTACTTGAGCTTAGGCTGTCTCTGATGTGCCTGCTCCAAAGCTGTGGTTATTTAAATTCCAAGACAACTGACATGTCTGCTCTGCTCAGGTGACTGGTCCTGTACATTGATTTCCAAATAGTGGCTTCTTTATTTTGGAAATACAAGAGGTGCCTCTGGCCCAAAGCAGTTGGAAGCTGCACACTGGAAGTTTGATGGAGGTGGAGGCTGGAGAGCATGGGCAGTGTGTGCCTGCGAGGAGCAGACATACCTATGCACTTGTCTTCCACCTGTTTTCTGCCAGGGAATATTAATACTCAAAATAGAAATTAAGCAAGTAGTTTCAGCATGCATGTTCTGTTTCCTTTAAGACAGGGTATAACTCTAGTGTGCTTGATATTTCCAACTACTGGCATTTTTACATAGGTAAGAAACCTTCAAGCTGAAATACACTAAACAGCTTCTTACAGAAATTCAAGCCAATTTTACAATATTACTGTGTTATCACAAGCCAAAAGCATTGGCAATCAAAGGTGTTTTTGAAGCCATTAGCTCCAGTTCCACTTGTTTTGGTTTTTTTTGTCTTTGATAACACTCATTGCTTTTGAGGAAATGAACTCACTGACAGCTTGGAGGGCAGGACTGGCTTAGCCATAGTGAAAAAAACCCAAAATGCTGTATCTACAGCTGCTGTTTAGTCTTTGAATCTGAGAGTCAATCATGTCCCTTTATTTCCATAAATGTTTCTCTTTGCAGATGTACTGGGAGAGGGGAATTCAGTGCCTTAGAATGCATGGACAACAGAGGATGAGAAAGCCTGAAAACAAACGTCCTGACAAGTGTTTATTACAGGCATTAAAGCAGGTAAGGCTGGAAAAAGTATTTGAGCGTATCTTTGCTTTGTTGACTGCTGCCAATATGTTTGACTGCCTTTTTTTTTTCTTCTCATCTCATTCATAGGATATGGTCACTGATGCTTAAAGAGACCTTGAAATATTGACATCAGAATTGAATTACTGATGTGATAAATCAGAGGACTACTCGAACAGGTCATGCTGGAGCAGCCTGCCAGGTGAACGGGTGGATGTGCAGGTGTGTAAGTATGGAGTACCTTTTTCTTGCCAAATGTATTTCATGTATGTACACCTCAGAAAAATGAAGGAACCTCTTTTCTGCCGAATACTATGTTGCATAAAAGCTAGAGGATCTGTATGCCTTGAGGTGAAGCAAGGGCTTGAGAAGGGGTCTTGGCACGTGAGCCTCTTCGCCATGCCTCTGGCCTCTGAGGGCTGTGCTCAGAGGAGCCAAGCCAGACTCCTGCAGCTCCCCTCTCCAACCCTCCCCACCTGGAGCTTGGCTCCAGCTGGGAGCTGTGCCGCTGCGGCTACGCAGCACAGGTCATTTAACACGCTTGGCTCTTTCTACACTCTCTGGCAGGCCCATCAGCGACTGCGGCAAGTGAGTGTGCAGAGCCAGGGAGGACCCTTGTGCAGACATAAGTGGGAACAGCGAAATTCTCCTTTTCTGCATGTCAGGCTAGCCCAGTGCTTCTGCTTGAGTTGAAGCCCAGTTATCTTTCTGGGAAGCAAAAGAATCAGACTCTAGAATTTAACCTTGAACTTTATGTTTTAGTAATGGTGCTGGTCAACTTGAAAAAGAGATACTTGTTTACAGTATGATCCATGTATGTAGGTTTAATATACGATTTATCTGTCTGTGAACAAGGATATGAAACAACACTTAAAGCTGATTATTATTATTTTTACCACATTTCTTCCCTGCCCTGAAACTCCATTTCATTTTCATCTGAAACAACATTTTTCTTTTCCTTTTGCCAACTGACCTGGAAAATCCATTATTCAACTAAATCTAAGCTACCCCAAATATGTGTAGCTTCTGTCCAGAAAAGTAATTTGTGTTTTTTTGCCATCAGTCCAGAGTTTCAGACCATTTGTTGTTCCCTTCCCTTCATTGTTATGATTTGCTCTGTTCTGTGGTCTGAAATATGATAATCTGAGCAGAACAAAAATACAAAATAGGACGATTTTTACAACCAGATTTAAAACTTCTATTGTTTGCTACAAACACAAAGAAGTAAACAAAGTGCTGTATTAATTTCTTCTTTTCTAGAAGCACCAGCAAAAAATGGAGAGGGGAAAAGAAATCTGTAATAGAAAAACATAGAAGATCAACATCAGTATTTGTTGATTTCTAGGTTTTATTTCCTTTTACTTTTTAAACTAGGTCTTTCAAACCATCCACTTGCAGAAATTTGCATTTTATGAGGACAAAGTTACAAAATATGATGAGATCATTTTAGGTAACTTACCTCTTTTTCCTCAGCTTGTGGCATCTAAAACTAACCGTGCTTGTCATCTTCTCAGTAATTTCTTATCATTGAAGTTAAAATATAATCTAAGTTTGCACCAAATAAGCTGTTCCAAGATGAGTTTGCCAAACTCTGTATTGCAGTGGGATTTCTGCAATTATGATTAGATGCTGCCAAACAAAAATGATCTGTGGAATACAAGTGAATCCAACATTGATTAGCTTCTCTAAATCCCACAACAGGTTAGGAGAAGCACAACTTGCATTTAATCTTTTGTCTCTGTGTCTCTGCCAACCACAGTTTTGCTGGTAGATGCCACACAACTGAAAGGGGATGAAAGGAGGAGAAATGATGGAGGACTTTTCTGTTATTAGGGGCTGATCTGCTTTAGGATGTTGTTGGTGCTCACCAGAGGTCTCAGAACTGCTGGATCGATTGTTTGTGTAGCTACGTCCCATCCAGAGGACAGAAATCACCAGTACAAGAGTTTGTGTGTTTGTGTGTGCTAATTATTTTTACTCCTTCCCCCCCCCCCATCTTTTTCTAGCTGATTATTGGTTCTCCCACCAAAAAGTGAAATAAACAGTGAAAGGCAGGATTTGTCTTAGTCTTGTCTGAGAAATCCCCAATGGGAAATGGAAGCATATTTCCACTATCTGTTAGTGGATTTTACATTCCTGCTCCACAAACTATTCTGCACATGAAAAAAATCTCTCCATTTGAGCAGTTTCCCTAACAAGCTTCATAGCTGTTTGGTGGATTAAGGCTAAGTTAGGATTTGTGTGTGATTTTAATTAATCCCAAACAGTGCTTCCATTTCTGCTGTTGGCCAGTCAAGAGAGACAGGTAAATAGTCAATATGCTGTATCTTTTTACTCTTCTACAAAAATATAATGCCTACTGCATGAAGATGTTACCTATGCTGTAAGCCTGTCGTGTTATTCTTTGGGGAAGGGAATTCTTATTTTCCAATCCATATACTTATGCAAAGCAGTCACTCCTCTTACACTCTGTACATGCAAAATGCTTAATAATTTTATCTTTAGCTTTCAAGCATAAAAGCGAGAAAGTTACCCTATTCCAAACTTAACTACTTGTGTATGTTGTTGGTATCAAACAAGATCACTGCTTGGAAGATAGTGCATTTATCTTTCACTTGAAATAACCCAGGAGAATGTCAGATGCAAAATGATTTTTGAAATCTTGGCATTTACTGCTGCTTTACACTGTCTGTGTGCAACTTCAGTCAACAGCAGTGACATTATTGTGCGAGTCCCTCCAAGTGAAGGGAATTGGCACCCTATTAAAAGTCCCTCTTTGCAGAGCTGAACTGGAAATATGTAACTATGCAGCTCTGTGTTTATCTCCTGACAAGCGGTGATCAGAATCATGGCTGCTACCAGCCAGGCAGGATTCTCTCCTTGTCAGTTTATTCCTTCCTGTAGCTAATCCTTCATCCGGTGTTATCCGGCCACCAATGTCCTCCTCATTCCTTTCACAATAGGCTCTCTTTGCTTTGGCTTTTGTCCCGTGTAAACGCAGCCCTGCCAAGTCTCTCTGTGATGAGCTCCCTTCTGTGCTCTGCTGTTGCAGCATCAGCATCTCACATCCTTGTGGATCAGCGCTTCCGCCTCTCTCTGCTCCAGCAATGTGGGTGCTGCTGGCAGAGCAGCCTGCAGAGAGCATGGGGCCCTGGGCAGCAGGATGCAGTGGGGCTGGAGATGGTGGAYGCAGCATGGGGGCGGGTGATGCTCTGCAGCATCTGCAGGTTTGCAGCCCTGCAGGTCTGTCATTATCACCTGGTCGTAGGGAGGCTGGATGCTTGCTCCTGGCTGCAATGGGTTTATATACCAGCTTTGCATCACTGTCTGCTGAAATTAATTGCTGGGAAGGGTTGATAGAGTTTTTGGAGAGATGGACTTAGCTTTCAGCCTTATTTCCTCTTGCTTATGGTGGTCATTGCAGGGTCTCTTCTGAACAGGAGCATGCACACGYGCATGCATAGTTTCCACGTGTGGCCATACTTCCCAAATATCAGACCTGAATCTGTGCTGCCATATACAAAAGACTAGACATAAAGTCAATAAATGGGACTTTACACAGCTGTAAATTCTCTCATCCTGTCATCTTCCCATTCAGGTAAGAAAGATGTGAGAATCATGTAGATTCAGAAGCAGAGGTTCATGGCAAGACTGGGGGTCTCCTGATCACAGCCACAGACGATGGCCCCTTCTGGAACTAGCTGTGTTAGTGGTAGGGTTTATTAGGGCAATTTATGCCCCTCAAATTACCCTATTCATGCTGGAGGCTACTCACTTTGTACCCCTGCTCTGCCAAGCAAGCTGCTCAGGTGGGAGCTCTTTAATTTCTGCTATTTAAAGTCAAAACAAACCTATATTATTTGACTGAAGCAGGACAGAGTGCAAGGCACTCAACCGGCAGATCCATCAATCCTTGGCAGGCGAGAAAAGAGCAGCTGGGAGGACAACCTCCGCTGGTGGCAGTCAGAAGAGGATGTTTGGCCACAATCTAATTGTAAGGGATGTGGATGAATCCATGCATAGATTGATTACAATTGATTAAGAAAGCGTATCTGGGGACTTTTCCAAAGCTAACTGAAGTCAGCGGAAAAGAGTCTTTTTCACTGAATTCTCTGGCTTTGGATTAAACCCCTAGAATACCCCATCATGGAATAATTTGGTTAGCAGAAAGAATGGAGAGATTTAACAAATCAAGGATTGGAGAACTAAATGGGATTCGAGGTGATGCATTCAGTTCCTGGCTCTCCACAGACTTGCTGCTTGACGTTGCCCAAGGTCATCAGTCTCTTTGGACATCCCTTCCTAGTGTGGACAGGTATGACAGTGTGCATAATTTCTCTCTCTCCCATTTTTATCAGTGTCAGCTGCATTATTCTCTGTTCTTTCTGTGTGCGTCTACAACACACAGTGCACCTGGGATGTCTTAGCTGGGCTCCCTAGTCTGCTTTATCACACATATTAAAAAAAAAATAAAGAAGGTGGGAAACAAAGGCCAAAACAGGTCTCATTACTTCTTTAGTGGTACATCAGAAATTAGTGTAAGGCTTGSTGCATGGCAGGCTGTTCCTACAGTTCCTCTGAAGGCTGCTCTCTTCTGTTCTGTATTCAACTCCATTAATACCACGTTCCTCTTTTCATTCCTACTGAGCCTACCTAAAGACTGACAGCTGTGTATCATATTACTGTTGTCTGTGAAATGGATTATTTTCCACAATGGGCTGAGATGAGATCAGAATAAAGGAAATGAAATTAGTTTTAAAAAAAATTCAGTCAGTGGTATATTCCCCTCTTTTTTATCAATAACGTATACATTCATACAGTGTAGCATAATAATGAAGGTTTTTTGACTTATTATAAAATGCTGAAGCATGTCTAATGATACTGCTTTATCTATTCATTTAAAGTTCAAATATAAATCCAAGGTATCATTAAATACAGCTTCACCTAACTGTGTATTTCAAAGTCCATGGGATGTTTTATTTCTAGGCTTTTAATCTTTTAATTCAGCTAAAAAGTGACTTTAGTAAGTGACTTGATAAATAATTTAAAAAATAGCACTTTTACACTGTAATCATGCCAGGAGAAATGAAAGAGTAGCTGAAGTGTCAGAGGTTATAAATTGCAGCAAAGGTATTAGCATCTTGGTGAAGAAGTCTATGTCACACGGAGAAGCAAGGTCTCCTGGCAACATATTGACTCTTTCTAATTAGTTAAAAGATTTATACAGGCAGTAAAAATGGGCTAGTTTATTGATTTTTGTCACATTCCTGCACTACAATAGTTTTGCTCATTTACTGTGTGTAAGAATACCTTGTGTGTCCCTGAGCCCCCCCACGGCTGGGACTGTGAAAAGTCGTCGCATTTGGTTGTTCTTGGCCTCACCTTGCAGAACAAAGCGGCTGTACGCTGTTCGTCCCCCGCACCTCCTAGAGTGAAAAGAGGTTTTAAAGGATGGTTATACTCAGAGAAATGACTAAAAATGCTGCTACTTTTGTTGTCCCTGTATGACATCTAGTTCAGATTTGCTTTGTTTATAGGTAACAAGACAATGTTTCTAATTGTCAGCTCTGCATATGCGATAAAGACCTGAAAGCAGAGCCGAGTGTTTTCTTGGCTTTGACATCAATAATTGCAAAGATGCTGACACTGATGCGTAGCTGAGGTGGGCCATGTGTGACTGAGCAGGATCTGGCTCTTCTCAGCTGCCCTGGCTTGGGGGGAGGATGCTGAGGGGACACTAACTTCTATGGTAAGGGTCTCCTGAGGAAGATGTTTTCCTGTGACTGGCTGGATGCTGCTCGCATGTTTAGGTTATGAGCTTCTCGCTGCTGTGTTGTTCGGTGTTTGCAGTCTCGCAGGGGTCATGCACAGCCTGTGACACAGCACGAGTCAGTCCAAGCAATGGCACTGTAAAGTCATGTTGCTTACATGAGCGTGAAGTGCACTTACAGAAATTTGGCCCATGATTTTTCTGCCTGTATTGCAGTTACCTAACAAAACGGGGTCCTCCTATGAATCTGAGCAAAAYGCAGAAGTAGATTATATTCTGCATGGAGCTATTCTAAGATATTTARAAGCGAATAAAAAGCAGCACAGGGAAACTAAAAATAACACTACCATGCTGTAGAAAGCATGGATGTGCCATGTCAGAAGCAGAGTTAGGGAAGAGAAACTTAACCTGGTCCAGTTCAAGGCAGTCTGGTTAAATTGGTGCTAATGATGGTATGAAAATGTGCAGTGGGTTTGAAAGGGGCGTCTCCCAGTTTAGTGCAAATGCTGTAACCCCTGGGACGAGCTGCACCTCTCTCCACTGAAGTTAAACTGATGCAAGTTGTGGCGGCAGCCCGAGGCCGGAGCAGTGTTTGAGAATTGTCAGAGGAGCGGGAGAAAGGGCACCGGAGTCGGGGTTGTGCTACAAGAGGTGTGTTCGTTTGTTCCCCTGGTGCCCTGGCCCCAGGTGTGGCGGGTATGCGCTGGCACAGCCCACTGGTACCAGCTCCGGGCTGTTTCAATGCCACTCCTTCTGATCTGAGCCTTGCAAGACCAGGTTGAAGGTACCGACTCCTCCTTATGCTTCTACAGCCCTTTGCTGGCGCTCCCTCTGTTCCTCAGGACGTTTCTCGGCCGTTTTTTCTGCCGAGGGCGGGCCGACGTGCGTGGCCCCGCGGGCCCCTCGCTGGTGCCGACAGCCCCTTCCCCGTCTGGGCTTTACGGGGCATTAGGGGCTTTGGCGGCGGCATTTTGCCACCCCAGGGCCCGGGGCCGACCGGGGCCGGCGGGGGCTGGAAGCGCGGCGCTCGCCGCCGGTGCGGGGCGGTGGGGAGGCCCCGGGCCCCGCGGCGGTGTCCGGCC